>OY294047.1:8854350-8900274 GCA_958510825.1 Brachypterus glaber | reverse complement strand
GTCATAATATATATTATGAGATTTTTATTTTATTTACCAAATAAGAAAATTGACTTAAATACTACATTTTTTATGTTTTTTTGTACATATCTCTAAAACTATTTACTTTAAGTATACGAACCTCATGCTCATTTAAAAGAATATTTAGTTTTCTATTTATTTAAAATAAAAAATATAGGGTGCCATTTAAAGAAAGTGACTTAAGGGCCTCTGAATTTCTTCAAATTTGTATTGCATTCTGAGATATTCCGTATATTTTTTGGAGATAACTTTGTTTTCGTAGGAGAGAATGGCCTTCCTTAAAATTAACCTGAATCTGTAAAATCGTAAATCTAAAACGTTAGGAGATACGATTTTTTTGGCCATTGCTTGATGATGGCAATTTTTTCGTTAAAATCGAAATAACTCAAAAACTATTGGAGATAGATAGGTTGTTACATATTAAAATATTTGAAATTTAATGCAGAATTTAAAAATAGTAAAATATATTAAAAAAAAAACATTTTGTCATGTACCATTTTTCTGGCACACCCTGTACTTTTAAAAATATTTTTAAAAGATGCACCTGTTAACCCCCTAAAAGTTTACCTACTAAAAACTTTTAAAAATAATTACCAAACTAATATCTTACTTTGACAGAAAGCTGTCCTAGCTTTCTGTCACATGCGGAACAATTAAAAATAAATAACCGTAATATATAATATTTTTCTACGACTGCTTTGGAATGTAAGAAAATACACACACTTTTCAAACACAGAATGAATTCATTCTAGCTCTAGATACGGTATGAATATTCCGTATCAAGTGAATGAGCACCTGTAGTGCCAAAAAGTAAAGAAAACTGTAGCAAAATTAGCAAAAATATATATATTTTACCATGAAATATTGCATAATTTAATTCAATTTAAAGTTTTGCTTTAAAATTACATAAAATTTATTAATTTTTCTTAATATTTGACCAGTTTTTTATCAATTTACTTCAAAAAATTAAAACTGCTCCATCTATTGTTAAATATTTAAATCTGATATCTGTCACACCAATTTGACATACCCTTCAATTTTTGCATTATAATTTGTAAATATGTGCTAAAATTAAATAAAAATCTTTTTTAACTACTGATTTGATAAAATTATCAAATAACATTAATTGCTTTATTTAAAAATGTGTGTTTTGTTGCATTTACAGTGTTGAGTCACAAAAAAGCATTAATTTTAACCTTGTCCGCAGTTTAAAGCCATACAGTGTTTCATATTTGCAGTCGAAGAAAAAGTATAGTCTACAACACGTATAGTCATTCCGCGCTCGCGGGACCGTCATACTCGTCTGCCGGCTCGTATGACAAACTTCCCGCTCGCGCGGAATATTGTCTATTCCATACTAGTTATAGAATATACTATACTGTCCTAGAAAAAAGTTTAAGTTAAAAAAAAACTGCAGCCATCTTTTACTTTCCTTTTTAAGTTTTTTTTTATTTTTAGGTCTTATATCAATACTTATCACTAACAATAAGTATAAATAAATTCCAGAAATTAAATTGTTTGGAAAACTTTCAACCATGGAATAGTGGCTCTAAAAAAACTTTTTTGAAAATTAAAAATGAAGCTAAACATTGGAAAATATTCTACTATATTATAATGTCTGGGTTTTTTTTCAACGGCTTGATGATATTCTATTTTGACGAAGTGAAAACGGAGATAATATTTTTTAAAATATATTATGCTTATTTTAAAAAACATGCCACTATTTTTCAAAGCTTAGAAAGATTGTTGTTGATATTACAAGAAACTACTCTTTTCATACATTTCTTTTTTTGTATCTATTATTTTTTACATATATCTTTTCAATGTTACTTGTTACAAGACCGTGTTGAAAATTTGTCCAAAGGATTTCGAATAAATATGTATTTATTCTATGATGAACGTTATCAGCAAGTTATGAGAAAAAGATTAATAGGATGTCTTCAGCATAATTTGGAAATATCTAGGTTTGAAAAAATTTATAAAATTTACTGTATTTTTATTAAGGGGCTTGTTCTGATTTTTGAGGCAAAAAATTGACGATTTTTGGATTTTTTTTAAGACGACCTGTATTATTTTTATGTACAAAACGTTTTACAAAGTATTAGACAACTCGTAAAGTTCACAACAAAAAACTATTTTTTTTTTGCCGTCATAAATAAATGTGCAGCACGCGCTGAATTAAGACACCTCAAAAATAACATGGCAGACGGTTCCAGCGATAGCTCGGCCCCCAATGTTCCGAAATACAAAAATCGAAAACAGTCTTGTTAAAAATGACATCCTTTAGTTCGCTATTGTAGACATAAGTCAAAATTCCAAAAAACAAAAAATCCACGCATATTTTAGTGAAAAAAAAAACAAAAAATTGCAATTTTTCCAACCGAAAACGGGTAAAAAGGAGAAATAAAAAATAAATTACAAGCCTTTAAAAAAAATACACTAGAGAACTCGCCAGCATGATTCCTTTGTGCAAAAAGGCGTCCACAGCCTCGCATAACACGCATAATACATAAGAATGCGACGCCGTGATTGGCTTAATGTGTCGTCATGTATCTTGTAAGCCAATCACGGGATCACATTCTTATGTACTATGCTTTTTATGCGAGGGTGTGAATACGCACTTATCCAGACTATATTTTTCTGCATTTTAAGGGTCGTTACCTCGTAAAAATTACCTCGTAAGCAGTTATTTCGCTACACCTTTTTAAGTTGGATTAAATTTCAGAAAGTGTAAATTATATTTCAGAAAGCGTAAGTTGAAATTCAGAAAGTGTAAATTATATTTCAAAAATTATAACTTTATATTATTATTACAGAGTAAATTGTATTTCAGAAAGTGTAAATTGTATTTCAGAAAGTGTAAATTAAATTTATTTGTTAATTTATAATTTATACGTATGTAATATAATAAAGTGACCTAGCCATTTAGAAATTATTTTTTTTTGAATGTTTAATTTTGTATAAAAAGTTCGTACATTTTTTTTAATTTTAATTTATTGCTGTTCAATATATATTTAATACCGAATATATGTATAATACATAACGGCTACTTTTTTAAAATATTGTTGAATAAAATAATACGTTCCGAAATAAAAATTATGTTTTCTGTTTCCTAAAATTAATTTATACTTTCTGAAATTAAACTTACGCTTTCTGAAATATATATTACAAATCTAAATTTCAATTTATACTTTCTGAAATATAAATTGCAAATCTGAATTACAATTTACACTTTCTGAAATATAATTTAAAAATCTGAATTACAATTTATACTTTCCGAAATTTATTTTAAAAATCTGAATAACAAATTACACTGTCTGAAATTAATATCACACTTTCTGATTTACAACTTGAAAAGGTGTACTAAATAACTTGTAAAAAACAAATAAATAATTATTAATTAAATTTTTTAAATAAGAATGCTAAAATAATAAAATAAAATTGTACTGGTAGTGGACAAAACGTAAGATACACCACGGTAGTAGATTATTATCAGTGTATAAATAACCATTTTCTACCTAAGTGCGGAAGAAATAGTATATTAAGTACGCACCGAGTACGCGAACCTAGTTTTTAGTGCACGAGAGTGGGTTTCTGAAATGGTTTGCGTCGAGGTGCGTATACTATTTTTTCTACGACCTAACACCTAAACATAAAAAAACGCAATAATTATCTTAAAATTAGTTTTTCAATTTGAGGTTATGTGCTTGACGTTTACTAATTTTCTGACAGCAGATATGTAAAATCAGCTGACTGTCACTTCCCAACCGTTGTCATAGGCAACGGGTGGAAAATAGACTAGGTCGTAGGAGCAATATTATTTCTTTATAAGGGTATTAGAAAAAATAAATAATTTTTTTCTAGTTGTAGACATAAAGTTAATAACCTCATATCAATTCAAATTGGCGTGGACTCAGTCATAGGATGTTTAATTTTGGCTAGTACACCTGCTTATGCATTAAACGTAAGTAAACAATCTCAAACGACAATGTATGCCAAAAGTCTATAAAGCGTTCTCATAAACATTGTGGTGGGGCAAGGGGGGCAAATCGGGAAAAATACAATATATTTTTACAAAAAATAGAAAATTGCTATATAGGGATTTTGAGGTTGCTGAAGTAGAATCTGATAATAAAAAAAAATATCTCCACTCCCGAAGGGATATTTTTTTCAAAATTGGATTTTTTGGGGTCAGAAAACTGAATCTGATAATAAAATTTTCACCCTGAGAGTGAGGAGTGATTATTTTTAAATGTTTTTGATGTAGCTAAAACGGAATCTGAAAATAAAAAAATTCTAATCCACCCCGGAGGGCGAGGGGTAATTAATTTTAAATGTTTACATTATTTTCGTGAAAGTTGGTATATATCTTTAAGGTAGCTGAAACTAAATCATAAAATAAAAAAAAATCTAACTTCACCCCTAAGGGGCGGGGGGTAATTTTCTTGAAAATTTTTACGGTTTTTGAGGTTGCTGAAAGTAAATCTGACAATAAAAATATCATTTTACGCGCGAGGGTGAAAAAATGGGAAAACTTTTTTACTGGTGAGTATATTTTTTATAAACCCGAATAACTCAAAAACCACTGGAGATAGATAAAAACTGTAACATATAAAAACAAATCATATTAATTGGCCATGTTGAGTGCCAAGAAAGCTACGTCCGTACTCGAAAGAGACACGTCGCAAACTGAAAAAAAGCAGCTTTCCCACAACGTATAAAAATGGTTAATAACCATTAATGGTTAATGGTTAAAAACCATTAATGGTTAAGGGTTAATAACCATTAATGGTTTATGGTTAATAACCGTTAATGGTTAATAACCATTAATAGTAAATGCTTAATAACCATCAATGGTTAATAATCATTGGTTATATTTTGAAAATTATACCGGCTAATTATTTTATTTAAAAATCGTTTTAGAAGTTAAATAATTATGACATTTATAACATATGTTTATATTCATGTATTGCTCTATTGATAATGTGTGGCATTACGTTTCTTGGACAAAGAATTCAAGATGAGGTAAGTTAAAATCATAGATCAAGAACAAAAATTTCATTCTGGGCAAAAGGGGCCTTAAGATAACAAAAAGAAACCTAATTTGGCCACGGCAAAAAAAAATTGTTTTCGCATGCTCTCGATTACAATCAATGCAATTAGTACAGGTAAAATAGGAAAAATAAAAGAAAAAATTTGTCCACTCATGAAACTTTGGTTATAACTTCGTTTTGGCAGTAGAATTAAGGATCTGATGAGTCCCTAAAATTTTAAGCGGTGGAACATTGTTTTTTTTTTGGGGGGGGGGAAGGGGGTTGCAAGTTTCAAAAATTAAAATTGAGTGAAATAAGGCGAGTGAGGTATCATTTTATATGTTTTTTTGCAATGCGAATCGAATGAAACAAGTTTTAGATCAATCAAATTATTTCTAAACAAGTTATGACAGGTTTTGTAGAAAAAATACAGAATAAAATTTCCTATAAGAATCAACTATATAAATTTCCAATTTTTCTTTCCTGTTTTCCACAGGAGGGAGGGAATATCATATATATGTATTTTTTTTAATGACCCATTTATTATACAGTAAATATGCATTTAAACTTGAAAATACGTATATTGATATATATTGAAAACATGTATATTGACGCAATAAAAAATAATTTATAAAAATTTTCCAAAATTATTGCCTATTTTTCCAGTTTTCATATTTTTTATTCAATTTTACATGATTTTTACAGGTAAAATAAAGCAAAAACTGAAAATAAAAGAAAAAAATTGTCCACTCATGAAACCTTAGTAATAACTTCATATAAGCAGTAGAACTAAAGATCCGAAGAGTCCCCAACATTTTAAGGGGTGGAACATTGTTTTTTGGGGGGTAGCAAAGCACAGTGGTCCCAAAATAAAAAAAAAGTTTAAAAAGTCTGATTTTTTGAATAGTGCCATTTTTGGCACCGCTGACTACGAAAAAAATAGGGAAAAAAATAAAAAAAAAATTGCGACATTAGGGTGGCTCAAAAAATTTAAAAATGTCTGATTTAGCTGAAATTTAGCATAGAAGCTTCTTTTGGTAATAATAATACGGAACATTACTCAAAAACTTAAAATTCAAAATGGCGGAATAAATATGGCCGATTTATTTTTTAATTTTGCCAAAATTAACGAAAATATTGCAAAAAACAATCAAAAATTAAGAGATTCAACCCATTCTGTTATGCCTTATTTTCCTTTCAATTCTTTTTTTGTTTTGTGGCATATTTTCGTTAATTATGGCAAAATTAAAAAATAAATCGGCCATATTTATTCCGCCATTTTGAATTTTAAGTTTTTGAGTAATGTTCCGTATTATTATTACCAAAAGAGGCTTCTATGCCAAATTTCAGCTAAATCAGACATTTTTAAATTTTTTGAGCCACCCTAATGTCGCAATTTTTTTTTTTTTAATTTTGTTCACTATTTTTTTCGTAGTCAGCGGTGCCAAAAATGGCACTATGCAAAAAATCAGACTTTTTAAACATTTTTTTTATTTTGGGACCACTGTGCTTTGCCCCCCCAAAAAACAATGTTCCACCCCTTAAAATGTTGGGGACTCTTCGGATCTTTAGTTCTACTGCTTATATGAAGTTATTACTAAGGTTTCATGAGTGGACAATTTTTTTCTTTTATTTTACAGCTTTTGCTTTATTTTACCTGTAAAAATCATGTAAAATTGAATAAAAAATATGAAAACTGGAAAAATAGGCAATAATTTTGGAAATTTTTTATAAATTATCTTTTATTGCGTCAATATACATGTTTTCAATATATATCAATATACATATTTTCAAGTTTAAATGCATATTTACTGTATAATAAATGGGTCATTAAAAAAATACATATATATGATATTCCCTCCCTCCTGTGGAAAACAGGAAAGGAAAATTGGAAATTTATATAGTTGATTCTTATAGGAAATTTGATTCTGAACAACTTTTGTTCGAAACTTTTTTCGATAAAATACATTCCTCTTGATCTAGAGACAGTTTTTGGCCAAAAACGCGAAAAATTATATATATATGTATATATATAAGTATCCTGCCACCACCGTAGGAGTCCCGGATCACAAACATATGTTTTCACATACCAAAACCTATACTTTGGTATATTTAGTTTGCAGAAATAGAAAAGTTCTGTGTAAGATGACTAAAACTACTAGACTATATGCTACAGGGTTGAAAAATAAAACTAATGGAAATGAATCACATATGCTTCATGGACTTTTGGAGTAAACGTATCATGAATCACATATGATTCACGGGACTATCAACGTATTAAAACCAATTTTAATATAACTTTAACAAATATTATTACCCGAATACATACTGTTGAACCATTAATTACACAATTTCTGTTTTTTTTTCTACAAAACCTGTCATAACTTGTTTAGAAGTAATTCGATTGATCTAAAACTTGTTTCATTCGATTCAGCATGCAAAAAAACATATAAAATGATACCTCACTCGCCTTTTTTCACTCAATTTTAATTTTTGAAACTTTCAACCCCCCCCAAAAAAACAATGTTTACCGCTTAAAATTTTAGGGACTCATCAGATCCTTAATTCTACTGCTTATATGAAGTTATAACCAAAGTTTTATGAGTGGACAAATTTTTTCTTTTATTTTACAGTTTTTGCTTTAATTTACCTGACCGAAAAGCGACATCAAGCGTAAGCTTCTTAAAAAGCGCACGCTTGATGTCGCTTGATCTCGTAATTTTATTGGGTTAAACCTCGCACATGATAAAATAATTTTTTATTCGATTGATTCTAAAAGCGACACTCTTTGTTCATGTTTTACGGGCGAAAAGTTGAAGTTTGTGGCCCTAGGGCCGAAAAGTTTTTTTCGTCCGCTAACTAAAACTGTTATTTTTAAGCTTTTTAGAAGAAGGTGCTTTACCTTTACTGTAATATTTATAAAGAAATATGACCTTTTGGTCACTTTTGGTCTTGAACTAACCGTTCTTTTTGACCAAATAAAGTTATTATAATCATTTCATACAAAATAAAAAAAATTCCATAACATAACCTCAAAATATATGTAAACTGATTCACCCACTAAAATAAATTAAAAACACAGAATTTCAATTGTAAAATCACTTACAATATTTATAATATTCATAGAACGGTTTCACAAGTATTATTTTCGCAACAGACACATTTTAACAGAAATTAATGACCAAACTATAGCTTTTTTAATTTGAAAATGAAACCGCCAGCAAAAGAAACGATTCAATTGACTTTGTAGCGATTTGATTGGACAGCAATGGCGATTTCTCCCGTTAGATTAGACAGGGACAAAAGTTCTACCCAAAAAGGATAGAAGACAAACATACACTCCCACTTCCACCCAACCAAACAAATTCTGTATTTGTTCTTTGTTGAACAAATACAATATTTACTTGGCCGGGCGAAAAGTATTATTTTTATTAAAGAAATTACTGGCGCCATCTAAATTTTAGTAGAATTATCTTATTCTACAGATTTACATTAGCTATGTTCGTTCGTGCCGCTCAGTGTTACACTTTCCGGCCAACCAAATAAATACTGTATTTGTTGTATGAAAAAAAAATACAGTATTTATTTGGTTGGCTGGAAAGTGTAGCACAAATGAGATAGAGATAGGGTAGACGTCTTTTGTTTCATAATTCTAGTTGTAGAGAGCTCCATTTGTCATGGATAACTAGATAAGTAATAAGACAGTAAAAAGAGTATATTTTAATAATTTATTATAATTAGTAACAATCAAATAAAAAATATTCTATAATACAAGGGCAAAAAGTTAAATTTCGATTTCGTAGGTTTATAACCCTAGGCCGGCCCTATCGGCCGGCCCTCGGCTTCCAAAAACCTACTCAATCGAAAAATTTAACTTTTGGCCCTTCTATTATAAATAACTATTTTTTACAATCGTCATCAATTCAATGGTCAAAATATCGGGTGTTTTTTTAACCTGAAAATTACACAAATATTTCGCATTTTAGACAAAAATATGTCGGATAAAAGGTGTTTATTTTAACGGGGAAAACAAAATGACGTATTTATTTTTTAAAGCCATTTCAATGTCAACTTTGTTTTTTTTTTAAATAGAAACATATATTTTGTTACTGTTACTTAATTTCCTCAAAAAAAAAATAAAAATCTGTTGTAAAAAACTTTTTTTGATCATGCTTTTAGTTGCAGAGATAACACAGCCACACAATTTTTGTGACACAAAAATTAAAAAAGTTGGATCTCCGACGGACTCGAATAGTCAATTCCTATTTTGAGCCGCTGAATCCGAATCTGAGGTCAGAATTTGAAAGTTGGCACCCATTTTCAACATAACCTCAAAAAACATATCAAATCATTGCGCAAAGAATGTTATTTGAGGTTATGTTAAAAATGGGAGATAACTTTTAAAATACGACCTCAGATTCGGATTCAGAGGCTCAAAATATATAGGAATTAACTAGTGGAGTCATTTGGAGATTAATTTTTTTTAATTTTGTGTGGCTGTGTTAGCTCTGCAACTAAAACATTTTTTTTTCGAGGAGAATTAAATAACAGTAAAAAAATATATGTTTCTATTAAAAAAAAAAACAAAGTTAACCTTGAAATGACCTTGAAAACTAAATATCCCCCATTAAAATAAACAACTTGCCCGACATCTTTTTTTTCTAAAATGCATAGTATTCGAGATATTTGAAAATTTCAGGTTAAAAAAAACACCCGGTATACGTATCGAATTAAAAAATCTCATTTTGAAGAGTCGCACACAGGTAAAAATTTCGAAAAAAAAAACGGAAAAAAATCATGAAGCGTCGAAAGTTGAATATTTATAAACCTTATAGTGTCCTCTAAATGATGAATATACATTTTTTTTTAAATTTTTGCGGTCTTGCTTAAAAAATTAAATTTAAGTGGCACATTGAATATACAATATCTTACACTTAATTTTTTTAGGGCTGTATTTTGTTAAATTTTAAAATATAGTACAAATATGGGGTATTAAATCATAGATAGGTATTATCTCCATGTCCGGACCCGTCATGACGCGTCCGGACGCGTCAGGTAAAAAAATTTAAATTTTTGGAAAAAAATGAGATTGATTTCTTTTGTATATTTTTAGGTTCAAAACAATAAATTAACCTAAACAATAGAAAACTACTAAAATATTCAAATTTTTCAATTTTTTTAAATGGCGTTTTTTTATTTTAGTTTTTTGGCCTAATTTGAAGTTCAAAAAAAAAACTTTTTAGGTCAATTACTTATGTAATTTTTTATACTGAATTTGAATCCGAATAAAAAACACTCTCATTCCATTTAAAAAATTTAAGTTACCCTCTCTCCCGTCTAAGGGTGTGGATGAAAAAAAATCTGCTTTGATAAAAAGGTGTCCCCCTTGGTATAGAAGCTTAATACCAAATTTCAAAAAAATATCTTGTACGGTTTCTGAGATATCGACTTTTAACCGTTTAAATGTCCCACCCGGTATGCAGTGTGCCACTTAAATTTAATATTTTAAGCAAGACCGCAAACATTTTCAAAAAAATGTATAGACATCATTTAGAGGACACTATAAGGTTTATAAATATTCAACTTTCGACGCTTAATGATTTTTTTTTCGCTTTTTTGGTATTTTTTACCTGTGTGAGTGGGTTAGAAACTTCCACGCTAGCACATTTTTCTACATTTAATCGCCCCGCATTAATTAAAATATTACTACTTATAATTATAATTATTACATTTTAGTATGACAACGTATATTTAAAAGCAATAAACTGTTCTTGGTACCTATGGAATAAAGAAAATAAAGATATTTATTCATTTTTTTTATTAAAATGTCAACAAAAATTCTTAGTTTCTGGAATGAGTATTATTCCATTAGATCATAAACTTTTAATAAAAGTAAGTATTACTTAATATTTTTAGGGTAAATGGTACAGTTGGACCCACAAAAAATGCAAGTTTTAAATATGCCAAAATGTCAATTTTATTAATTATTTTATAGTTTAAGTAAGATTTTAAGAAAGAGGTTAGAATAATTTGACATATTGGCAGTTTTTAGTAGTCTCTAATAAGTTATTACAGATAATGCGTAAATGCGAATAATGTTAAATAACGATTCACTCACCGCAGTAATGAGAAGAATCCAGCGCATGCGCTTATTTTTGTTTTGACGTATGCCAAAAATTATTTCAAGTTTATGTAACATTCTTTTGCAGAATTTTACAAAAATATCTACTTTTTTCTTATGCATATTGTTACACCAGGCGAGCATTAATTTTTTAATTATCCAAAGCTAAATTATTTAGCCTAAATATAATCCTATTTGATTCTTAAAATATATCGCCTTCTAAATTCTGAAATATCGTACCTGAAAAATGCCTCCCATTAAAAAAAAACAAACAGCAAACTACCACCAAACCAGCAAACTACCAAACTACTACTACCAGTACACTAGTTTTTTTGTTAGAATATATAGCAAAATATTGTTAAAATTACATGTTTGTTTAACCTCGTACTATTCTACTTAATTAAGCATCCCCTAAGTCCAGGACTTGTGTGGGCTAGTAGTAGAGGGAACCACCGGCTTATACTGACTTTCGAACCAGTTTCTAGGGAGTGTCCGTTTCACTTATCGCCTCCACCAAATTTCAATTATTAATTAACTGAAAAAGGCAAATCGGCGCCAGTGAGAATCGAACTCACGATAGTAGACTTGCTATGCATACGCGCTAGCCACTACGCTATGCCTCCCTGGTTTAGCGTTTTTTTTTAATGGGAGGCGTTGGTTAACGTTAATAATGGTTTGGTTTGGTAGTTTGCTGGTTTGGTGTTTTTTTTTAATGGGAGGCATTTTTCAGATACGATATTTCAGAATTTAGAAGGCGATATATTTTAAGAATCATATAGGATTATATTTAGGCTAAATAATTTAGCTTTAGCTAATTAAAAAATAAATGCTTGCCTGGTGTAACAATATGCATAAGAAAAAAGTAGATATTTTTGTAAAATTCTGCAAAAGAATGTTACATAACTTTAAAATAATTTTAGGCATACGTCAAAACAGAATCAGTGCGCATGCGCTGGATTCTTCTCATTACTGCGGTGAGTGAATCGTGTTAAATAACAGTAACTGCTGTTATATGAAGCTGGAAGAAATAGAAAACTAGAAAATATAGAGGTTCTTGATCTGCGGAAGCAAGAAGTCTCCCCAAGATGGTTATTTTTATGTTATTTTTATGTTAATATTCCTTCTTTTTTACAAAACTAATAGAGCCCCTAGAACATGCATTTATTGTTAAAAAAAAATTGAAAACTTGCTTTCCTAAAAAAATACGTTTTTGTGACATGGTGTCGTTTACCTCCGGGGTCCAGATATACCTAATAAATAGTAAACTGAAAAAAAATTTAGAATATTTAATCATATAAAACATATAAACACAATATTTAGTAAATCTTATAGGAAATAAAACTTTGAACTCCTTAGTAATGAAATATATAATTTATGAAAATTATGATCGTTTAAAAAAGGTTTTTTTGCTGCATAAAAATTTTCGATGCGGCGTCGGGCGGTGGTTTTCGACCCAGCAAAATTTTTATCGTTTATAGCATGCACCGCGTCTTGTAAAGGGTGTTCTCCTTAATAATTAAGTAAATTTTCACTTCTTCCCTAGCCAGCACGCCATTTAACTGTTTCCTCCTGTATCCATTTTTTCTTCAATCTTAAGAAAACTCTCCGAATCATTAAACTTTGCCGAGTCCACTTGCTCACATCCTGCTTCCAATAACCCAATAGCTTGAGCTTTTGTAATTATGTACTTAATTTAAATCCTTTATTGATTATGTACTTTATAATAATTATAAATAATTTTGACAAATATTGTCAACATTGACAACTGCATTGTTTGTAAATAATTATTCAATTTACACAACTATATTTTATATCTTGTTTTTTTTTTTTCGGATCCAACTGAACTAAAAATGTACATAGTATTTTTTATCTAACTGATAACGCACAGTGTTTTTTTTTTAATAATTTTATTTTATTTCTTTTTTTTATAAGGGTACAAAAAAAATTACTGGCAAAAAATGAAAAGATAATTTACTATCGCTCATTATTTGGGCTTTTTTAGATTTTTTTTATTTTTAATAATTATATTAAAGGTATTTTGAATTAGTCCATTTTAAGGGTTTCCGAAAGAAATATATTCCTTCTAATGACAGTTTTATAAAATTATATTAATATTTATTAATGTGGATAGTACAGAATCAGGTACGATTAATTAGGTTATTTTTTTTTTCAATGAAAAGGTTATTTTTTTTAATAAATTGGAATTTCAAAAATGCCTCTTTTTGGCCCTCTTCGAATTATTTTTTTCAATGACTAAAAAAAAAGGTCCTCATCCCAAAAAAAAGGCTTTGTACCTGACTAAACAAACATCACTCGAGGGGCCCCAAGGCAGGGGGGACTGCGTCGCTGTTTTCTTTCGTTTTTTTTTTATTTGTGTTATATTTTGGAAAATGCAATATACCATTTACTATGAATGATATATATAATGAAATGCGTAGCATTACATATCTTTACGGCTTGTTTTATTTTTTAGTTCTATAAAGCATGTGTGTCTGTGCTTTCTTTGCTTTATGGATATGGAACTGGATCTTTTTAAACTTCAGCCCTATGAACGACTTAGCAGACTTACATTCCTACTCTCAATTTTCCTACTCCATAACATCCCTACCCTATAAAAACCGAACTTCATAAGGTTTGTTTTGGTTTCGGTTTTGGAAACAGTTCTAGGATTTTTATAGAACTGCGCAGAACTCATGCGCAGTAAAATAGCAGTTCGAGAACGAGTCAAGGATTTGCAGAACCAAAACGTTAGGTTATCTACACTACTTCCATCTAGCGGAATATTTCGGTATGCCAGACGAAAGAAGAACCTAACCTTACTCAAGGAGCCGACGCCAATAGAAAGAAGATTATGAAAAAAAACAGGAGCAAACACGAAAACTGTAAAAATGGCTAATAGAGGTATTATAAATATAAATAAAATTTTCAAAAGTTTTATAATATGACTTTTTAGATTATCAACAATCCAGTTCCTCTATAGATGGTTTTGATTCCATAATTTTCTGAATCTTCGTCATTTTCTCGCAAGCTAAAATCAACAAAAATATAAACGGCTAAAATGCTCGCAGGTTAAAATTAGTATCGGTAAAATAGATATCATACAGACATTTTTAATTTTCGCAAGCGTGGAACTGGAGAGTTCAGAACCGGTACCTGCCTTCTAGCTAGAACCGCAATAACAGTTCCAGAACGATTCCGAACTGGTTTTACGTGATAACCAAAACACACTAGTGGAGATCCTGAACTAGTTATAACTAAATCAAAACACACAAAAATTATTGCGCATGCGTAATAGTTCTAGAACCGTTCTTAAATAGAAACCAAAACAAACCTATAACATACCTACTCCCCAACAACCTTACTTACGGTAGGACAATTTAAATCAACTTTCAACTTGAAATTAACCCACTTCTGTTTCTTTACGTCGATTCTATAGATGACTGACCAAAAATAAAAATAATCTATCGAGCACTTTTTTTTATTAAGCAAAAACCCCTTTTAGGATGCTTCTTAAAATGCGAAAATTCGAAATGTTAACGGTATAACCCCTTTAGAAAATTGTCTCGGGCCAAATTTTGCCTAAATCGAACCATTCCTAAAGGTCCAGCAAAATCAGCATTTTTTTTAATCCATATATTTTTTCTAAAATTATTGATTTTTTAATCATATTACGGCTTAAAATAATCTAGATTTCTCAATAAAAGTCATGGTCATAAGAGGCATGGGGGGTTAAGTGGCCCACCCACTAGGCATCGAAATACCAATTTTTTCGAAGGGTTTATTTATTGAAAAAAAGTGTACAAGGATTGTAAAAATTAAAGGATTGTGAAAGATTGTCAAAAAGATTGTACAAAAGTTTAGTTAAAGAATGTTTGAAGATTTTAGATGATTGTGGAAGATTGTAGATAATTGTAGAGGATTCTGGAGGATTGCAGATGATTTTGAAAGAAGGAATTGTCAAGGATTGTAGAAGATTGTTGAATAGGTCGGATTGTCCAATAAATAAACCCCTCGATTTTTTTTTATAATTTTCGCGCTATAAATGTCAAAAAGTTGTGTCAGTATAAAATGTTTATAATATTTTAGCTAGATATAGGTGGGAAGCAATAAAAAATATATATTTGAAGGGGAGCAACTTAAGAATTATAAGTGAAATCTCTCCAGTGGACATTTGGATATCCATGGGACATCTAATGTCAATCCAGGCTATCCATTGGATAGAGTATATATCCAGAAAGCATATCCCCTGGCTATCTAATAGTTGTTATGTTCTGTCTGGGTATGACTATGACTTTCATTAAGCAACTAACCTAGATTATTTGAAGCCCATTTATGATAAAAAAAAAACAATAATTTTAGAAAAAATATATGGAATGGAATGGTTTGACTTTGGCAAAATTTGGCTCGAACCATTTTTTTATAGGGAATAATAAAATGAGGTGGTAAGCCCATTAACATTTCGAAACAGAAATGGGTTAATTTAAAGTTGATTTAAACTGTTCTACTACCGCACCGTGTACTCCGACGCACTCGATTAGCCGCTTTATCTGCTGCGCTGGTGCGGAAACCGAATTTGAGGTTAAAATAGCACTCTATTCAATTAGAGATAACCTCGAAAAACGTTCCTTTCATATACTCGAAAATAACGTTTTTTTTTTAGGTTATTTCCAAAACAGGGGTGATATACAGGCTGTTCCGTGAGGAAAAGAAAATATTTTAAGGATATTCTAGATGTTCTAGAGTTCAAAAAAGAAAAAAAGTTCCATAAACATATGTCCAAAAACAACTCGTAAGGGAGCTACGCCCCTTCAAAAGGGGGTCCAAAATTTCGATTTTTATTAATAATTTAGTAACCCTTTGTATTATAGCATCCAGGTTTAGCATGTGATCTATGCTTTATAAGACCTATCAGCCAATGGTGTATGCATGTAGTTACTTCAACCAGGGGCGTCCGTAAAGGGGGGTCTTATCACTTTTTTGCCCCAAACTTTTTTCTGCTTAACTTTTTTCTAGATTTATTTTTAGAATAGTTTTACTCAGGTAACAACACATAAAAAAGGTACTCTTGTTGTAATACCGTAGGATTAACCGTTTTCGAGAAAAATAGAATTAAAGGCAAAGAATAAGCCCACAAAAAATTAAACAGAAAAAAGTTTGGAGCAAAAAAGTGATAAGACGACTCATTTCGGACGCCCCTGGTTTAAGTAACTGCATGCAAATACCATTGGCTGATAGGCCTTATTAAGAATAGATAACATGCAAAACCTTGTTGTTATAACGTAAAGTGTTCTTAAGTTAATAATTAAAAATCAAATTTTTGAAACCCCTTTGAAGGGGCGTAGCTCCCTTACGATTGGTTGGACATATGTTTATGGGAACTTTTTTTCTTATTTTGACCTCTAGAACACATCCTTAAAATATTTCCCTTTCCTCACGGAACACCCTGTATTGACCTCCAATTCAAAGTACATAGGACCACAAACTCCGAAAAAAAATCTTTTTTGTATGGACACAAAAAAAAGGTCAAGGATTTTTTCGGAGACCATTGTATTCGTGTATGTATTTTGAGGCGCTAAATCCGAGTTTGAGGTAAAAATAGCACCTCACCCGATTAGTTTTGGAGATAACTTTAAAAACCGTTAAGGAGTAAGAAAATGGAGATTAGGGATGTTAGTATCCCAAAGACTTTTGACGTTGTCACAGTCAAGATCACTGGAGGAACTAAAGCCTCCATGTATATCCAAGATATCTGGATCCAGATTTCACAGTATTAAATTATCAAGTTAGTGACATAGGACATATTACAGTATCACCGACTTATCACCAAGATATAGAATAGAATAGAATTAAATAGAATAGAATAGAATTTATTTGTGCCTTAAATTATAAAATTTTTACAGATGTCATTCAAAATAATGATTAGAATTACATCGACGTATTACGACGTACACGGAAAGAAATTAGTGGGCTCTGCGCTATACATTATAAGATATTTGGTAACAGTGGCAAATTATAGTAATTTAAGCTATAGATTATAAGGGACACAATAACTAATAATGTTAAAAATAAATTGGAAACGATTATATATATTACAGACACGATTATATTTATTACAGGCACTATTATAAATTTACAGAAATTTTATTATATTATAGAAATTATTAGCACAGACAATAATTAAATCTATTTAAGCTATAAATGCCATACTATTTGTTATATTTTATTATTCACTAAACAATTAAAGTATTTCATATAAATTTTTACACTGACTGCCAAAATTGTAAGAGAAAGCCTTGTATTTATATAATAAGCGATTATAATTTGCTTGGTATGTGTGTTATAGCGCTTCTAGCTATAATTTTTTTTTCCGTGTACATCCTTCCCGTACATTCACTATAAAAAAAACAACTGAACCCGCCTGTTCCCCTCAAAAATGACTAAAAAATAAAATAAAAGAATAATAAACATATTTTTTATAGTACCGGATATATTTACAGTTTTTATACTAAATCCCAAATTTATTTAAATATTTATTGTAGCAAACTGTAAAACAACTCACAGTGCGACCGTTTTAAGTTTAGGTTTTTTGAAATGAAAATTGATCTTTTTCTAATAATACCAAAGAAAAAGTTAAAAAACAGAAAAAGCTAAAAATCTTCCAAGAAGGAGAAGCTGCGATTTAGTTGACTAGTTGTATGTAAGGAGGGAGTAGTCTACTATTAAAAACTAAAAGAAAAATTGTGTGGTCATTCCAAAAAACTAAACTTAACAGGGTCGCACTGTGAACTGTTGTGACGCAATGCACTTTAAGTTCGATAGTATTAGGCTATAAAGAAGGGATCGTTTTAAATAGGAGTTTTGGGCTAAATAAGAAAAATATGTTTTTGTTTAAAAAAGTGCAAAATGATGAAAAAAATATATAAAAAACTGTGTTATTTGTTAATAAAGAGCAAAATGAAAAAAAATTAAAACTCAGGAATTATTTTTTATCGTAAACCCGACAACATCGCATTATTCTTGCGCTAAATGTGACTATCATACTGAAAAAAAGTCCAAACCAACATAAATACGTTTAGGTAGAATGTATAATAAAAACACTGTACAATATTAATTAAATATATTTATTTTTAAATAAATATATTTAATTAATATTAAAAGTTAAAAGTCTATGTGTAACTTTTTCATAATCTAGTTTTAAATCATATCAGGGAAATAAACTAATTCAATTAAGATTAAATTACTTGTCTTGGGTAACACTGTCCCATGGAACTAGTTGCTTTGGGTTATCGTTGAAGCTAATGGTTTGCTTACAATGTTATTATAGTATAAATACCTCAAAATAACTCCATAATCGTACTGAAACTTAAGAAACTAGTCACATAAGTCCAGCCTAATTACACATTGAATTACAGTATATTAAACCCGTAAAAACTAATAAAACACAAAAAAATATTTTAATATTATAGTAAAGAGCAGTGAACACAACACAGAACCACTTTGACCCCACTGTAGTACTTAATGTGCAAGGTTTTTTTTATTTTGACGAATGACATTTGACACTTGAAGTTTTGTGCAATGTTGCCAAATCTTACATTGAAATATGTCAAAATTCTTAATTAAAATAATTAATTAAAGTATGTTCCGGGATGTAAACAGGGCTGAAATTTTGGCTAAGTATTTATTTTTTATGTATCCATAAGCATGTAAAGTCTTATCGTTGCAGGCGATTTAGCCCAAAATGCGATACCCTCCTTTACAAAATTATTTCGTAGAAACAAGAGACCCGTTCTTTAATTTAATAAAGTATGTATAGTCCAGTCAAATAATAAATGTAAATTGCAATAAATGTACACGGGCCGATATTTTAAAGGGTAGTAGTGGATGGTAACAAAACACTGTTAGTTTTTTCAATCGTTAATTTAAAAATAGCCTTGTTAGGGGTGAAATTGATTTTTTCCATTTTTCAGTCTAATTACTCATTGGACGATAAAAGTGACTTTGATCAAACTTGAAGCTCTTGAAATTCTCTATAAGTTTCATATATTATAAATGTTCATAGGTACTTTGGTATGGTTGCAGAGGGCGCAACTCGACTTTCAGTCTTTCAGTGCACTGTAACCGTAACAAAATGAAAATGCATAACGTATAAAACCTATAGAATATTTCAAGAGCTACAAGTTTGCTCATGACAACTTTTATCCTCCGATGAATAATTTGGCTGATAAATCGAATAAAACAATTTTACCCCCAACATAGCCATTTTTAAATATTTATAACTCGAAGGTTAATATTAAAAAAAAATGATTTAGACGAAAATTGTTGGAAATTTGATCCTTAACAAAATTGATTCTATGCATTTTAATCTTAAGATGCATATTTAGCGAGATAACCTTACGCAAATCCATTCTAGCTCTAGATACGGTATGAATATTCCGTATCAAGTGTTAGAATGAGCATATGTAGTGCCATCTCTTGTTTATAAAAGTAAAGAAAAATGTAGCAAAATTAGCAAAAATATATATACACACGGTGTATTTGAAATAGGGTCGGAAATTTTAACTGATGATTCTACATCATAAAATATGACAAAAAGTTCCTATAAACGTATGTCTAAAAATGCGTCATAAGGGAGCTACGCCCCTTTGAAAGTGGCTAAAAAAATCGGTTTTTATTTAATAACTCAGGAACCCTTTGAGGTATATCAACGAGGTTTTGCACGTCAACTAATCCTACCAAGGCCCGTTTTTATGTGTTATTTTCATGTACTTATTTCAACCAGGGGTGTGCGAAACGGGGGGGGCTTATCAGTTTTTTGTCCCAAACTTTTTTCTGTGTAACTTTTTTGCAATTTTATTTTTGAAATATGATTCCTGAGGTCAAAATACATAAAAAAGGTACTCTTGTTGTAATACTGTAGGATTAACCGTTTTCGAGAAAAATTCATTTGAAGGTGAAATTCCACGGTTCGAGAACGAAAAATTAAATACAAAATGTGGAAAACCAAAATTTTAATGATGCAGTGTTATTCTACATCAAAAACTAAGAAAAAAAGTTTCCATACATGTAGGTCGAAAAAACGATTTTAAAGCTACCATAGGGCTTTAAAAATGGTGCATATTTAGGAGACCATAGCTCCATTAGGATTGATTTTTGGAAGTACCTGTATATGAGGCTTTTTTCTTAGTTTTTGATGTAGAATAACATTGCATCATTAAAATTTTGGTTTTCAACATTTTAGTATTTAATTTTTCGTCCTCGAACCGTAGAATTTCACCTTCCAATTAATTTTTCTCGAAAACGGTTAATCCTACAGTATATCAACAAGAGTACCTTTTTATGTATTTTGACCTGAGGAATCATATTTCAAAAATAAAATTGCAAAAAAGTTACACAGAAAAAAGTTTGGGACAAAAAACTGATAAGCCCTCCCCGTTTCGCACACCCCTGGTTGAAATAAGTACATGAAAATAACACATAAAAACGGGCCTTGGTAGGATTAGTTGACGTGCAAAACCTCATTGATATATCTCAAAGGGTTCCTGAGTTATTAAACAAAAACCGATTTTTTTAGCCAATTTCAAAGGGGCGTAGCTCCCTTATGACGCATTTTTAGACATATGTTTATAGGAACTTTTTGTCATATTTTATGATGTAGAATCATCAGTTAAAATTTCCGACCCTATTTCAAATACACCGTGTATATATATTTTACCATGAAATATTGAATAATTTAATGCAATTTAAAGTTTTGCGTTAAAATTACATAAAGTTTTTTAGTTTTTCTTAATATTTGACCTGTTTTTTATCAATTTAGTTCAAACAATTAAAACTGCTCCATCTATTGTTAAATATTTAAACCTGATATCTGTCACAAAAATCTGACATAACCTTCAATTTTTGCATTATAATGTAAATATGTGCTAAAATTAAATAAAAATCTTTTTTAAGTACTGATTTGACAAAATTATTAAATAACATTAATTGCTTTATTTAAAAATGTGTGTTTTGTTGCATTTGCAATGTCGAGTCACAAAAAACATTGTTGTTAACCTTGTCCGCAGTTTAAAGCCATATAGTGTTTCATATTTGCAGTCGAAGAAAAAGTATAGTCTACAACATATATGGAATAGTCATTCCGCGGGACCGTCATACTCGCCTGCCGGCTCGTATGAAAAACTTTCCGCTCGTGCGGAATATTGTCTATTCCATATTAGTTATAGAATATACTATTCTTTGTCTAACATCTTTTCCTTAAAACGTTTCATGTTTTCAATTAAAAAAAAAAAAACAAAATAATAGCAAATAAATCATGAATATTAAGAAAACAAATTAACTCATTTTAAGTTTATAATCCAATCAAATTGTATTTTGTTAATAAATAAAGTCGATTTATTATTATTTAAAAAAAATCGTATTTTTGTAAGGCCAAAATTTTAACGTAATAATTACCTATATTCAGGTAATTATTTTAATGGAACAAAATATTTAAAAATAAATTATTTTTTTTGAATTAAGATATTATTTGTATATGTAATTTTGATTGAAAAAATTACTTTTGCTAACTGTCAATGTCAAAAGTCTTTTTTTTTATTTTAGTCTAAATTATTTATAAAAAAAGAGGAAGAAAATCATTAAAATTTGGTTAATGCAGAAAGAAAAAGCATTATGTAAATTTCCAAGATTTCGGAGACATGAAGACATCCGTTTTGATGACACCGTTTCAAAATTTCAAAATTTTAAGTAACGTCAGCTGATTTTTTTTATCAAAATTAATAGAGAGCCCCTAGCACAAGCTTAAACCTTATTTGGGGCTCTCTATGAACCTGTAACATATAAATAATGAATAAATATATAAATAAATAGCGTGCAAAAAGTAGCACTGTTACACATGCATTTGCATTTGGGAAGTTTTACATTTTCGTTTGGACTTTTTTACATTTTTGCAATCGTGTGAAAAAGTATTGTGGAAAAATACTTTTTCTATTTTGCGACTCTTATAAGCTCATAATCACACGCATTTTATGAAGCTGAAGTTTGCAACGTTGTTTTGCATCGAAAATTCAAATAGTATATTAAAGCACTTGTTCCATAACACGTTTTAGCGCACGAGTACACGTTTAGAAAACAAGCCGCTTGCGGCGAGTTTTCTAAAGTACTAGTTAGTTAAAAACGTATGTTATGAAACTAGTACTTTAATATAATAATTGAATTTTCGTTGCAAAAAAACGTTGCAAACTTTAGCTTCATCGCATTTTGCGTGTTCTTATAGACCCTTAAGAGATCTCTACTTTTTTTTCTGTTGGGTTGGCAACATACAAAAGCCTATCTCTTGACGTTTTGCGTGCAAATGTCAATGTCGATTTAAAGTTTAATTTTTTACAAAATTTTGTGTTTGGTTTATTTTTTACCGTGTTAAAATTGTGGACTGGTTAATTGCAGTGAAAAAAGAAAAGATGACTGTAAAATATATGAAAATATCATTTGTTCTTAGAATTTTAAACATAGTGTAAACTTTAATGCCAACCCAAAACAAAAATCCCTAAATCAGTCATCAATTAAAACGTAAGTTTTTTAAATTTTAGAGCAAAATAGAAAAAATTGTATAAAGCATTTGTTACTCACAAATTTTATTTGAGTCAAATAAATATTTAGTTCATGTAAACAAATATTTTAATTTCAAAATGGAAACAAAATACTTTATTTGACAGAAATAAAATTTATTTGTCACAACCAAATAATTCAATTGGCCATATCCAACCAAATATTTTGTTGATGCAAATAAACTGTTTTATCAGTGTGAAATAATGTTTTTTGATAAAATTTAGCTCACGTTCAGGCAGGATATAGCCGTTAAATTATAATTTTAATAATTATCAAAATTACTATAAAACACAGCCTACCTGACAACTAAACAGGGGCGAATCCACGGGAGGGGGCGGTAATGGGAGTATTATACTAATTTTGGTAGGTTTCAATAACAGCTATTGCCATATAAGTATAAACTCACATTGAATACGCTCCTGTTTTTTATACCTTTATTTTTCTCCCTTCATTTTTTCTTGAGTGCTGTAAATATGTCCCATATGTCGTTTTTATTGGATTTGTGGGAAACAAACGACACATCATTGCACTTGTCGCCTCTAAATTTAATATAAGCGACCTAGGAGACCCAGCAAACGAGCCTAAATGATTTAAAATTTTTCTTCCCTGCTTTTCTTATAACTTTATACGATTACCTTTACAGTACACTGAGAGAAAAATCAAAAATAGTATAAACAAACTTGTTGTAACAAGTTTGAGGTATTTAATACGATTTTTCTATTTTGCGACTCTTATAAGCTCATAATCACACGCATTTTGGGTGTTCTTATAGGCCCATAAGAGGTCTCTACTTTTTTTCTGTTGGGTTGGCAACATACAAAAGCCTATCTCTTGACGTTTTGCGTGCAAATGTCAATATCGATTAAAAGTTTAATTTTTTACAAAATTTTGTGTTTGGGTTATTTTTTACCGTGTTAAAATTATGGACTGGTTAATTGCAGTGAAAAAAGAAGAGATAACTGTAAAATATATCAAAATATCATTTGTTCTTAGAATTTTAAACATAATGTAAACTGTAATGCCAACCCAAAACAAAAATCCCTAAATCAATCATCAATTTAAATGTAAGTTTTTTAAATTTTAGAGCAAAATAGAAAAAATTGTATAAAGCACTCGTTTCATAACACGTTTTTAGAGCACTAGTACTTTAGAAAACTCGCCGCAAACGGCTCATTTTCTAAACGTACTCGTGCGCTAAAAACGTAGGTTATGAAACTAGTACTATTTTACGATTATTCTAAAACAATATAACGTTATATTAAATATTAATATTATTAATAATATATATTATATTAATAATATATATTAATATTAGAATATAGAATAATATTATACGGTAGTTTCGAATTTAAAAAAAAAATCAAAAATCGTCCTAGACAAAAAATTATTGGATATAAATTTGTTTTATAAAAAGATAAGCAACTCAAGAACGAATAATCCGTTCGTATTGAAATTGTGAGTAAAAATCAAATTCTGTGAGGGGAAGATCCCTGTTTTTGAAAGTAATACCCCCAAAAACCAAAAAGTTAAGGGATTAACCCCCCTTTTAAAAAATCGAAAAATGCCGATTAACGTAATTTTTTCAGGAAAAATTACTTTTATTATAAGGATCAATTCAATAAATTGTAGCGGCACCACTATTATATATATTATATGCCAAGTTTGGTCAAAATCCGAGACATCGAAAATATCAAAGATATTTTCTAAAAATACACATTTTTTTCAAACCGGCTCTAACGATTTTTAAAATGTTGGTCTTATTTTTTTAATTAGAGCTCATGTAAAATATTCCAAAAATAAAAAGAATAGAAGTTGTCATGTCATTAAAAAGTTGTTCTAGTATAACTTTTGCCTTGCCGTGCCCAGTGTTCACCAAAAACAATCCCGAGCGAGAACTTATGTTAACATACCTGTATGCCAAATTTTAAGTCTCTAACTTAAAGCGTTCTTAAGTTATCGTACACATGTGACTGGGCTAATTTTAACTTAGCACTGTTTGCAGGTGGACTCTTGTGTAACTTAGTACGTTTTTCAGGAGTACAAGATTTTTCACTCTGTTTGCACCAAAGTGAATGATTTATTCTGCATAAAAAAAAACAATTTAAATTATAGATTTATACAAGTATTATACTATTAAGCCATTATCTAAATTTTCATAGGGATGCAACTTAGACAGTTTTGCAAGTGGACTACTCAAATAGTGGACATGGGCGGATTTAGGGGGGGAGGCATGAGCTGTCAAAAAATTGACAGTTCTGTATAATTAAAAATTACATTTATTTTACTTTTAATGTTTTTCAAATTGTGATTGATATCTTGATTTTTACAAATCACAAATATGTGCTTTACTTTTGTTTTTTGTTGTTTGACGTGAACATGTTTATTTGAACGACTCACTTGAGAATGGATAAATTTATCCGAAACGATCATCGTGTTTCAATATAAAAATTGTTTTTCAAGACTAGGCCGTTATTTTTCTTATTTGAAATATGGTTCTTGAACCGAAGAAGTTCTCAGACTTTATTAAAAAAAAATGTTTATAAAGTTGTAAAGCATAATAGGCTTGCCCCCCTCCCTATCAAAATTCCTGCGGGCGCCCCTGTACGTGGATATTTAATGTAAGATCAAACTTGCATACCTTACTTAGCTTTCAACAATAAGATCAAACAATAAGTACCTACTTTATTAAATTAAAATGTCTTGAGAAATTTCGCTTGCTTTACCAATGGCTTCCTAAATGTTTTATAAAGCATTTTTCTTCTACACTTTGCTCTTTATTATTAATGTATTTTGTCCTTTATTATTAATGTATTAGGCATTAATATAGCTTCCTAAAAGAACGGTACAAGAGCCAACTGAGATTTAAAGTAAAATTCCCCTTATTTCCTTTGAAAACGGGGAAAAGTTTGTTTAAATAAGCCTTTAAAAATTGTTAAACAAGCTTCAATTTAGCAAAGAAAACTGCTACTATAATTTAATTTGGCCAGGAAAATATAAAAACAATAAATAAATATTTTCTTGATTCAGTTTTTAATTTCTTTGTTTAAAAATTCCGCAAAACTATAGGAAGGATTTTTACGATGAGACGATTTATACAGATCGGCCCAAAAGTCACCCCCCCCTCTTAACTTTTGAAAGAGTTGAGATATCGACTTCAAATTTATAAGTCTTAAATAAGACAACTTAAGCTATCTTTTAGCATATATTTAATACTTTCAGCTCTTTAAATGTGGGCAGGAAGGCATGGAGGGACATTTTTTTTAAAATAGAAAGGGGGTCCATCGGAAAAACAGGAAAAAAGTGCCTAATTTGACTTTGTGGCCATGTAAAAAATTAAATTAAAATCTGCAAGTTATGACATAAAACATTTTTATTTAGCAATATTTCCAAAAAAAAAATAAATCTTGCGGATCTTTTTTTGGCCTTGATTGCAAACCAAAAGAAAAAATTGTTTGCTATATCTCCAGATTTTAAGGGTCAAGGACTTTTTAAATTGCTATATTAGTTTTGAGCGTCTAAAACTACGTAGAAAAAACATAGTCTGGTTTATAAAAAAAAAACAACTTTATTTTTGTTTTTTGTGGTTTGTGTGTAATTATTTCCAATTATTTTTAAAATTATTTTTTCAAAATTTAATAGTATAGTAAATTTTTTAAATGTAGGTATACTAAAAGACTATTTATAATATAAAAAAGTCATATTATGATATACAACTGGATAGGGTTCTGAAAAAAAAATTGTAAAATTAATTTTAGACAAACGGACAACTAAGCGATTCTATAGGAGTTCCATTTATCGTTTTTCAGGTACGCTGGTGGCGACCTCTAGGAGTTGTTTGGTAAAATTTGGTCTAGAGAAAAAAATAAAATAAGGGGGTGGCCCTTTAACATTTCAAATTTTCGCATTTTAAGAAGCAGGGGTTTCCAAGTGAATAAAAACTCTGCCCGATAGATTTTGTTAATTTGGTAAAAGTGATACCCAAGCACCATTTAACAATGTTATAACAAAAATCTGTTATAACTAAATCTTCGTTCCTGGGCACCGTGCCTTACAAATGCTAAATTTGTAGTTTTCTGTTTATTTCAGAAATAGTGTTAGCTTTACCACATCTACGTTCCCATTTTCGAAAAACAAACTTAAGTTACTTTAGTTTGAAATGTAAAAGCCGAAATTTGTTTATATTTAAGTGCTTCCATTTGAAGTTTTATGTTCAAAGGAATGATAAAAGAAAGATTAAACGTTTAAAGGTAGGTAAGCCAGAGTAAATTACTTTTCCAACGATTAATCTTTTATTTTTTGAATACTGTTTTTTATATATTAATCGATCAGTCACTCACAAAGCTAAGAAACCTTTTTCACGATATTTTTGTTATACAATTTAAACGATTTCCTTGCGGCATGCCTCGGCACACAGAATTACAATAAAAACAAAAAAATGTGCTGCTAACAAAGAAAATACGATTCGCGCACCACGGTTCACCTGGGCGATTTTAAATAAAAATTTCGTGGACCCCTACATTATTTGGACTAAAACATACCTGATGACATAAGAAATCAATTTAAATTTGAAAGAAAATCGTAAAATATACACTTTTTTAGAAAGATAAAAAAACGTTTTTTTGAGTAAAAGGGTGTGCCAAAAAATCCCGATTTTCGAATTTAAAAACGCTCTCTAGCTCAAAAGTTGCTCCTTAGTAAAAAACGGTGGCCACTCAAAAATGAGCCAAAACTTTGAAAAATATCGGTACCTGTTTTTCGGATAAAAAGTGATTGTATATAAAAATTAAGGAAATTTTGGAGGGTTTCTTTGATAATATTTAGAAACAATACTAATTGTGAGAAACTAAAAAAATTATATCCCCCCTCCCCTTAAGTTAGAACATAAAAAAAAACGCTAATTATCTGAAGATTTCGCGATTTTTCTTTTTAAGTAGGGCATATTTAAAAGGACATAACTTCCTTAGGAATGATTTTTTGACCAGGTTCATATAAATTTTTTCTATGTTTTTAATGTTAAATAACCACCCATTACTAAAATATTTGTTTTTGGCTTTATATTTTTTTATTATTTTTATTTTTGGTTCTTCATGCGTAAAAATTTACCTTTAAATGCATTTATCTTTAAAACGGTTAAACCTGCGATGTTAAACCACAGAAACTTTTTTGTGTATTTTTACATAAAAAAGTATATTGTAACCAGCAAAAATAAAAAAAAGTATACCGAAAAAGTTTTAGGCAAAAAACAGAAAATCCACCCGGTTTCGAATCGAAATTATTTTTTTTTACTCAACTTGCGGAAAAGAATTATGTCTTCTGTATAGTCATGTAGGTTAACATGTATATATGCTTATATACTAATATATAACTTTGCAGATTTTTTATTTAAAACTATTTTTTATGCACTTTCAAAAACTTGTAAAAATAAAATTTTCGCGAAATTTTCAAATAATTGCCGATTTTTTTATGTTCTAACTTAAGGGGAGGGGGGATATAATTTTTTTAGTTCGTACATTTAGTATTGTTTCTAAATATTACCAAAGAAATCCTCCAAAATTTCCTGAATTTTTATCGGTATCAGTTTTTATCCGAAAAACAGGTACCGATTTTTTTTTAAAGTTTGAGTGCTTTGAGCTACCTCTAAACATTTATCGATTTGACTCATTTTTTAGTGGCCACTGTTTTTTACTAAGGAGCAACTTTTAAGCCAGAGAGAGTTTTTGATTTTGATAATCGCGATTTTTTGACACACCTTATTACTCAAAAAAACGTTTTTTTATCTGTCTAAAAAAGTGTATCTTTTACGATTTTCTTTCGAATGGGAATTGATTTCTGATGTCATCAGTTATGTTTTAGTCCAAAAAATGTAGGGGTGCACGAAATTTTTATTTAAAATCGTCCAGGTGAACCGTGTCACCGCAGTAATGAGAAGAATCTAGCACATGCGCACTGGTTTGCTTATTTTTGTTTTGACGGATGTCAAAAGTGGCTTCCGTTTAGGCAGTTGTAGTTTTATGAAAAAGTTTAATTTGAGTTGGGTTACGGTGCGCATCAGGTCCACAAAAATGAACTATATTTTTGCACTGATTTCTGGTTTTATTACTAAAACTTACTGTCTTGAATATAATCAGGTGCGGAAAATCCAGTTTTTTTGTTAGAATATATAGCAAAAGATTGTTAAAATACTCACGAATTTCTGTTTGATTTTTTTAATGGGGGCGTTGGTTTACGTTAACAATGGCTTGGTTTGGTAGTTTGCTGGTTTGTTTTTTTTTAATGGAAGGCATTTTTCAGATACGATATTTCAGAATTTAGAAGGCGATATATTTTAAGAATCAAATGTTTATTAATGATAATTCCGCAATTTTTTTTACGAAAATACTATTAAAAGCGAGTACTTTTAGCCAATTAAAAAAAACTGTTAGCTCTCAAAGAAAAATGTAGATATTTTTGTAAAATTCTGCAAAAGAATGTTACATAACCTTAAAATAATTTTTGGCATACGTCAAAACAAAAATAAGAAAATCAGTGCGCATGCGCTGGATTCTTATCATTACTGCGGTGAGGGAATCGTAAGAATATCCCCTTATCTATAAAATAAAAACAAAAAGTTGTTTGCAAAAACCTAGGGGAAAAAAGATACTTTTTTTCAATTTTTATTTTTACTTGATAAGCGAAATGTATAATTAAAATATATTGGAATATTTTTAATTTTCTCAAATTTGGTATGATTGATGATTTTAATGAAGATATCCTTAACTAAAAAACGATAGCACGTTTCCTTATATTTTTTCGATTTTTTAAAAGTTTTTACTTTTTAGTTATACATAATACGTAATCAATAGAAGGGTTTTAGTTTAAAAACTTGTTTTTTATATAGTTTTATTTTTTCTGATAAAATGAAGTTAATCAAATAAAACGTGACTTAGGGACAGGTAGACAGACAGACGGACAGACAGACAGACCGGCGAATATTATAGTTGTTATTTTGATCAAGTGGCTCAAAAGTTTATAAATCCGCAAGCACTTAAATCAATATTTTGCTTGATTAAAGTTGAATGCGTACTTATCTTAAGGCATATCCAGAAGCTTGCATAAATAATAAATAAATGATATATATTTATTATAATAATACATATAGCACTTAATGTACTTTAACGAAAAAATCACTCAAACTTAAAAAAAAAATATTCATAATCAATCAAACAGGGAAAAAATACTAGGTACCTCTTTTTACACTGAGTGTCACATATAACACATATATTGTTTATGCACACAATACAATACACAAAATAGTACACACATTGGTGTTCTGTGAGTACACATTCCGCGCGAAAATGTATCATCGCCGATGATTCATCGGCAAGATCACGGCAAGAACAGGGCCGTAAGATTTTTTTTTTAATATCAATGTCAACAGTTTTTTTACTGATTACAATATTATTTAAATATGCATAGTTTCGTCAATTTTTGTGTGAAAAGGGGAACTATGGGCCAATAAATAGTAATTTATGTTGAAATAAAAATACATCTGCCAAGCTTAGGAAATAAATATTAAATTTATTAAATTCCGTTACGTAACGTTTACCTATAACCCCCCCCCCGTCACAAACTGTAACAATTTCTATGACCCCCTCCCCCCCCCCTAGGCGCGTTACGTAATATATGGACAGCCCCTTACTTAGACCAACAGGTTAAAATTTGAATTACATAATAAAATTTCTAGTATTGTGTTTTAAAGAAACTTAAAAAAGAGATGCCAAGTAGAGATTTATACTGAATATTTTTTAACGTTTTTATCAACCAATCATCTAACAATATTTCTGACCACGTGTTTATTTCTGTCCAATCATATAGCTATATTGGGAATTTTCTACTGTAGAAAATTCTAGTGAGAATGGCTGTAGTATTTTGATTTTCAGTATCTCATTTTTACAACAAGATTTCATACATTACAAAACCAATTAATAACTAAATATGGATATATTACTATTTATAATTATTGTTATTAATTTATTATTTACCAAAAAATACCTCAAAATATTTTATATATTTATTTTATAAAATGTAATGAAAAAAACTAAAAAAAAAGTTCCCCTGAGTAGTCCCCTAAATACTTTTAACGTTTGGTTTTGGTCTGTTTCCTCTGGATGGATGGATGGATGGATGGATGGACCGATGGACCGTCGCGACCGACGAATGGATCAACGGACGGACGGATGGAGAAACATAAAAAAATCGGTTTTCTGAATTGACCGTAAAAACAATAAATAGATCTAAATCTGAATTTTTTTTTTCTCTCCGAGGTAACTCAAAAGTAAAAAAACAGTAAAATCTAATAGTTCCTTTTTTAATAAAAAAATGTTGCCGATTTCGTCTGACAAGTTTAATTGTTAAACAAATGCATGGCGAAACAAAATAATTTCTTCCACTTGAGTAAATCTTTTAACATAGTGTGAACCGTGCTCAGTCAAGCTGCCAGCTGCGGTTTCAAATTAATTGGCCGAGCAACCGACCACTTTGAAACTGCGGCTGTTTTTATTTCATTTAGTTTCTTTACTAAATCTTGTGAGACCGCAAACCATTATTCATGCAGATTTTTATTTAAACACAAATAAAATACATTTGAACATTTTGTTGTTACGTTTTTGTAACATCTTCGTCGAAGAGATACAATAAAATAATGTAAAACAACCCGGTAGAAATTTAACGTTAGAATAACGTTTTTCTAATGTTACTATGGATACAGAATACCAGAATTTTTAGGTATGTCTAATAATTTTTATTTGTTTTTATTAGCAGTCATTGGCGAATTTCCAGTTAAAAACGTAGTGATGTATAATGAAATAACGATTTTTTATAATTTGACGTGATACTCGATAATAATTTGAAATAACAAAAACTTTAGAATTTAATATCTCAAGAAATATTGATGTTAGAGATTTAGTTGCAAGGACCATTTTTGTAGGAAATTAAATTTCCTACAAGTTTGTCATTTGAATATTTTTTGTAGCTCTTGTCAATTACGAGATGACAGAAAAACATAAATTTTATGAAAAAATTGGGTTTGGTGGCCCAAACTACCTCACCAGTACGAGTTATGATTATGCCGCAATGGGCACTTTTGTAGAGCATTCAATTTTGAGAAATACCTGTCTATGGTCGAAGCGATGCCATAAAATGCCGCTAAGCTATAGTAATTTAAAGAAAAAAAATCAAAGTTTACGTGTATTTTCAATGGGAAATCTTTACATGCCTTGGTCTACTACTTATAGTTAATATGTATAGTCAATATTGTTGTTTGTAACTTAATTTCGTAAAAAAGTGTTTCGATTGGATAAATTTTGATTAATTTTGTTCGGGTGCATTCATGCTGTGTAAAATATTATTTTATTGTGATATTGATGAAAAAAGATTCATTTTAAGTTAGATATGTTAAATTTAGAGCTCAACAATATTTCATAAAAGAAGTGTGGCATGTAAACAACTTCAAATTTTGCACCTTGGTTTCAAATTCTATGGAATGGCTGAAATAAACAAAATCAGAAATTTATAGATGCCAGATGTTACTTGATTATTAGTTATTTATTTTTTGTACAATTTTTTGAAAAAAAAGTTAGATTTTATTGTTTCCTTAGGAAGCATTTTTGGATTAAAGTTGTTTAGGTTAAATCAACATAAAATAGTATTTGGACTTTCCATTTATAATGAGAGTTTTTGGACACCCTATATATATAAAAAAAAACTAAAATATCGTAATAGAACTTTTATTAAAACGAAATTCCATATATCTATTTTTAATGAGAGTTAATTTTCAATATTTACAGGTATTTTTTAATTTTTTATAAAAAGCATTCTATCTATAGCTATAGCTAAATATCATTTTTAAAAAATTTCTTTTGCATTTTAAAAAACGTTTTGTTCAAAAAAGTTTTTATTCCCTAAAATAAACTTGTATTATACAAATAAAAACAAACGTTTAACTTTCAAATACTGGGTAAATAAAAAGTTTCTACTTTGATTTCATTACAGCTTTAACCTACCCTAAATAAATAACGTAAACACGTTTTAGAAACAACCGCACGACGCACAAATGGTCCGCGCTATACCCAAAAATGGCATAAACTCGGTTGTTTACGCTACAGGTATAAAAATTGGTGTAGGGAGGTATTTTAAAATGCCAAAACCAAATATGGCATTTAAAGTTAAAAATTCAAAATGGCGGATCCATATAATAGTTAAATTTATAAATAAAGGTTTAATTTAAATTGGTAATGTGCTTTTCTGGGTTGCTTAAATTTAATTTGACAATAAGAATAAAAAAATAAAATGGCTTATTCAAAATGGCGTCAATAATCCTTAAATTTGAAAGTTTAAACTTTTTTTATTTTCTAGCACATAAATATATTTTTTTTATTACGGCTTTATCTAATTTTTATTATTTTATCGATTTTTAATTATTATCATAATATACAGTACAGGTCGGCCATCTTTTTTTTTTTGTTGTTTTTGTTTGCTATTACATACATACCAAATACATACCACCCTACATACCGAATTTTAAGTTTCTAAGAACTCACTTTCGAAAGATATGACTTTGACAGGTCGACCATCTTAGTTTTTGATTTTGTTGATTTTTGTTTTTCATTGTATCCCTAAATACCCAATTTCAAGTTTCTACGACCTCCAGTTCAAAAAATGTCACTTTCATAGGTCCGCCATCTTGTTTTTTGGTTTTGTTGATTTTAGTTTGTCATTGTACTAAATTTCGAGTTTCTATGACCTGCCGTTCGAAAAATGTAAGATAAATGCATAGTCCATTTTTTTAATATTCAGCCGTGAGGACTTTTTTTTTTAGTCTAACTTTTTTTTCGAGGAAAAAAGTTGTATTTTTAAGCTAAAAAAGTTGTAATTTTTGACCTTCTCCCCACCCCCAACAAAATCTTCTTCGTTACGGCCCTGAAAGTACTATAAAAAAAGTTTCTAATTATCTTTAACCTCTTCAGGGACATGTGTACGTTTAAAAATAAATTCCGCTAAATGAAAATCACCGAATTTCTCATTGCTCAGTGTCTATAGATGTTGCCATTTACTTTGTTTCCAACCACAAGCGACATCCAATGGACAAGGTTCGCATATCTTCAGTTGTTTACTTGTTTTTACAATAATAGTTATTTATTTCTGTTTCCCTCGCTTGCTACGCTCGCTCAGGAAACATTCATGCAGCGGGACTAAAACAGCCAGTTTAGTCCCTTGGTATATACACTATTTTTTGCAGGACCAAACATAATTTAGGTAGGTAGATAAAATTAAAAACCATGCGTCTAAAATCGGTTGTTTTATTTTCGTAATTTAATCAAGATGCCTGTAAATTGCGAAAAGTCAGTTTCACGGCTATCGCGATTTCACTTGTTTTTTAATATCGTTGACACAAACGTCAAAAAAATAGACGAGGATGATAAATTTTAAGTTATGTATAAATTGTTATAACAATGTTATTTTTAAAGGTTTTCTTTGTTAAAATAAAAAAAAAATTGTTTTGAATCACCAATTTATTACAAAACATCACCAAACCTAATTGTTGAACGAGCAAAACACATACTAAGTATAATATTTTAATATTATTAAGGTTGCCGTGATTTTTATTCCCTTGGGAGAAAAACGGCAAGTTTAGTCCCGAAAATGAAAGCGTAAAATTAGGTTTTAGTCTTGGTCGTACAAAAAAAAGAATTTTTAACTTTTGCTACTAAATTCATTTAAAAAAAGAATTCGTCCCTGGAGGTTAATTAAATTAAGGTCCTACTTTTCTTTGTATATTTTTCAAATCCTTAATAATTACATCGGCTTTGTTCAACAGTCTTAATTTAACAGTAATAATTCTGCCATAAATAAATATTTATCGTTAATTAAAAGTTACTACAGGCTAATTCCATTTAGAAGAGGCAAGTCTTCTGAAACGGTTCCTTCAAGAATTTTGTCTTTTAAAAGAAATCACAATTTTACACCATTATCTTAACAATTTCTGAGAAAAAGCATTTTAAAAGATAATCTTACTTTTCAAGTATTTACAAAGGAAAAATGCCATTTCAGAGGAATTAAGGGATTATTACATCGGCACTTAGTGCTACTAAGAGTGCCGATGTATTGAAATCTTCGCCGAAAAGTCAAAATCTTTGACCACGTTTTTTTTCACATTTCTCGACGTTTTAGACTATTCGACAGAGTCGAAATCAGTAAAAAAATTTTTTGCGTCCGTCTGTCTGTCTGTCTGTCTGTCTGGGTGTAAAGTCTCTAACTCCATTTCTACATAAGATATCGACTTGCGGTTTTTTGCATATTGTTTCTTATCGTATTCCGAAGAGCTGATTAGATTTTGGGGGTAAACGACGGGTAAAACTCCTATTTTTAGCGTTTTTTGTTTAAAATTAAGCCAGTTATTATTGTATTTGGTTAATTTAGCATTTATATAAAAGATAATTTTAAATTGGTCAAAAAATGTTATAAACAACGTTTTCCTAAAATGCATTGTTTTCGAGATATTGGCGTTTAAAGCAGTAAAAGGTTTTTTAGCATATCTCACATATTTATAACCAGATTTCAAAAAAATATATTTTAAATAAAAGCTCTTTTTAAGCCCTTTAAAAAATGTTATATACAGTTTTTTGCTAGAATATAATGTTTTAAAGATACAGAATTTAAAATCAAACAAAACACCTAGTTTGAAATTTGCAAACTAGATGGCTCTAGTGTACAATAGTGCCAATGTTTTGACAGGGTGCTTGCAACGTTTCATTTAGTTTAGCACTAAAAGCTAAGGTTTGCTGTGACTTTATTTATTGCAATATTTTAATGAAATTTGGACTAGATATTCCTTTACATATTGTTACCAAAATAGTGATATGAAATTTTAGCTTACGTTAAGGGGGCGGCATTTGCAAAAAAAAATGAAATAAAATCAGGTATTTTTATGTTAAAAACTAGTCCTGTTTTGTGTCAAAATATTTTTAAGAAAAAACACGCTCCTTTTTGTCATGTTCAAATACTGTTTAAGAAAGAAATCGTTTATTTTTTATCAGTTTTAAGCTTTAATGTTATGTTGCACTTGTCAATGATTTTTTGTATTTAAGTAGTTTTTTTAATAAAAAAATATGTTCCACACTTTTTATTTTTTTTATTGCAGCCCTATACGGCGGAAAACTTTTTTAAAAAACGTATAGAGTGGGCAAGGATGTACTAAACTTAAAATTGCCTCACAGTAATTTTATTGTATTGTGGGCAAAGTTGCAATTTTTGGATACAGAAAAATCGTGACATCAGACGGACGGACGGACGGAAAGATGGACAGACGGACATTTTTAGTGTTTCTTATTTTTTTATTAAACACATTTGTATCCAAGAATTTTTTATCTAGGACGTTTTATGGCGATTTTTGTAAATTCGAAACTACCGTATAATACTGTTCTAGAGCTACGCGCTGTGAATAGTATAAAGGGCTTTGGGCCTTATTGCTTCTAGACCACATGCAATAAGGCCCAAGACCACAAGTTGTGGTGCTTGTCAACAGTGGCGCAAACTATTTTATAAAACTGCAAATGAGTAGAGAAAATCTCTTAAATTATAACTTATCTTGTTTAGCGCCGCAGGCAAAACATTTTAGAAATCTTAATTTTTTACATTTACCAGACACCTCAGAATTTAAAATGTAAATAATCTTATAAATCTATTAATTAAAATTGTAATATCACTTCATTAGTAACCAAGTTTAGTACCATACATTGGAATAAAAATCCGCGCCCTTTATTCAAGGACATTTACTTTGCTTCAAGAAAATGCCAGCCTTGAAACAAGAGAATACGGCTTTGAACATATCCAAAGACACGTGTCCTTGGTTCAAGGAATCCGTTTTTTTCTATGTAGGCGAACATTTTTACAGTTTACAGTCTTCAGGACAAACAATTTCTAAGAATTCGAAAAGCAAATTATTTTTATAAATTTTCAAATAAGTAGGTGAAACTTCTTAGAACACAACTTATTATGCTTAGCGCCGCAGTCGAAATTTTTAGAAATCTTAAGTTTTTGTATTTCCCAGACACCACAAAATTTGACATGTAAATAATTTTTCAAAATCTATTAATTAAAATTGTAATATCACATTATTTTTTCCGAATAAGCAGATGATTTTATAAAACTTCAAATGGGTAGGTAAAAACCTCTTAAAATGCAACTGAACATGTTTAAAACCGCAGGCAAAAATCTTTAGAAATATTGATGGTTCACATTTTCCAGTTTGATGGATCATATTATTTTAGAAAATTTATTAACAAACATCGAGATATTAGCGCCGCAGGCGAAATTTTTTGAAGTCATTTTAAAAACATTAAATTTGGGGGCTTGGGGGGGGGCTTTATTATTAAGTAATAGAATGTAACCTTTGTTTATACGGAACCTATTTAAGTTATTTAGATCACGTGCCCCTTTTTTGCGAATAAAAACGTTTCGTACGATGTATTATTTAGTTTTTAGTTTTAAAGCTATATGTACATTATAAGTAAACAAGTTATAGAAGAAAACTGACTCTTTTTCAAAGTAGAACTAAAAGTGAGTAAAGCGAACCGTGATATTTTTTTGTGCTTCTATCTTTATTTATAAAATACATAAACATTTTCAAGCCTTTTGCAAAGGAGAATATTTTTCTATCTATAACAGAAGGAAAAAAAGGGCACGCAATATAATAAAGGAAAAAAGGGACATGAAAAAGGCGTGTAAATGTGTAAGACAAGAGAGGCCGTTATTTGACAAATGGATGGTCGTATGAAAGAAGTTACCACACAGGGGTATATTTTAAGAAAAGAGTTCATAACATTTTGGACTTTTAGAAATAAATAAGAACCACTAAAATAGTATATTCTATAACTAGTATGGAATAGACAATATTCCGCGCGAGCGAAAAGTTTGTCATACGAGCCGGTAGGCGAGTATGATGGTCTCGCGAGCGCGGAACGACTATTTCATACGTGTTGTAGACTATACTTTTTCGTTTGGACTGCGGACAAGGTTAAAAACAATGTTTTTTGTGACTCGACATTTTAAATGCAACAAAACACATATTTTTAAATAAAGCAATTAATTTTATTTAATAATTTTATCAAATCAGTACTTAAAAAAGATTTTTATTTAATTTTAATACACACTTACAAATTATAATGCAAAAATTGAAGGTTATGTCAGATTGTTGTGACATATATCAGGTTTAAATATTTAACAATAGATGGAACAGTTTTAATTTTTTGAACTAAATTGATAGAAAAACTGGTCAAATATTAGGAAAAGAATAAGAAGAATAAGAATAATTTATTGAATAAAAATTTTAGAATTGGAGTTAGTAAATAGAGTTTTTAAGTGGTTAAGTGCACCTGATTTCCTGGGAAATCGTGTCGTGCTTTATTTGAAATATAAATGTATTTGGTATGTAAATGCATTCTTAAACTATAAATTATTATAATTATAATTACAATTACTTACTTAATAATTAAAAACAATGATTATACCTAGTTTTATTTTTTTTTCTCTTTTTATTTTCATGGCTCTGTGAAAACAATAAAAAGCTAATAAACTTTATCTAATTTTAACTCAAAGAATTGCATTAAATTATTCAATATTTCATGGTAAAATATACATATTTTTGCTAATTTTGCTACAGTTTTCTTTACTTTTATAAATAAGAGATGGCACTACATGTGCTCAGTCACACTTGATACGGAATATTCATACCGTATCTAAAGCTAGAATGGATTCATTCTGTGTTAGAAAAGTGTGTATATTCTAAAGCAGTCGTAGAAAAAAAACTGTTCTGCAATTCGTACCGAAACAAAATAGTACTAGTAGTACTAGTTTCATAACACCCGTTTTTAGCGACCAAGTACAAGTTTGCAAAACGAGCCGTTTACCTCAATCTCTTACTTTAATATATTTTTTAAATACTTACCTTCATTTTATTCTACACTGAGATCTCGTTTGGACTTTAATATTTTATATTAATTGTATTATTGTATTTTTTAAGAACGTTTAAAAACTTTTCTTATTAAAATTATTATTATTATTATTATTATTATTATTATAAATTTGGTACCCACATTTTTTGCAGGATATTTTTCAGTAGTGGCGCCTTCACCAAAATTGTAAATATATTTTATAATTGAAACTATAATTTCAAGAATATATCTGCAGATGGGGTGACCAGAGGTGGATCACCCTTTGACCTATGAAAACTATTATGAAACGTATTTAATAGTATCAAACGTATAAGCATGGATAATCCAAAAGCCTAATTTGTTGAGGATTGTTGCTAGACCTTTTTCTACCTTTTGCAAAATTTTTGTTTCTAATTTCAATTAGAAACGGTTGCAATCAGTTTAAGTTGCCCTCTTACAACTATTATACACCCTACTGTGCTGCAAAAATCCACTTAGGTAGGTAACGATATAATTAAAGAAGAAAACTTATTGCTGTGGATTTTCTGTTTGGCTTATTATGGCTGCAGTCATTATCTTATAAGAATAAATACGAAGCCGCAAATTTTCTCTTTCGTCTAATGATTTGTTTGATCATTACTATGGCAAATTGTCTCTGTTCTTTTGTTCGCAAATACATTTTATAAAATGTATAAATGCTTTTTAGATTAATTTTATAATGTAGGGTAACTAGGGGTAAACATGTTTAACCTTGTACTATAATAGTAGAATAATATGAAGCTGAAGTTTGCAACGTTTTTTTGCATCGAAAATTCAAATAGTATATTAAAGCACTTATTCCATAACACGTTTTTAGCACTAGTACTTTAGAAAACTCGTCGCAAGCGACTTGTTTTCTAAACTTGTACTCGTGCGCTAAAAACGTATGTTATGAAACTAGTACTTTAATATACCATTTGAATTTTCGTTGCAAAAAAACGTTGCAAACTTCAGCTTCATAGAATAATAGTAGAATAATTTTACTTAACCCTGTAAGGTTTAGTAGTAATTTTATAAGGACTAAAACACCAAGTTAGAGTATGTGACTAATTATGGTCACCTAAATCGCTTCGTTATATCATTAAATTTTACATTTTTACAAGCTTTTATTTAACTTGCAATGTTTGTTGTAATTAGTATGTATGTATATTTGTTTAGGGCAAATCTTCCGAAGGCTTTTTCTAACACTTAGAATATACTTAGAAAGCTAAAATTTGGTACACATGCTTATTTTGGCTGACAGAAAAGGTAAAAAGGTAAGTAAATTATACTTTTAAGGTAAGAATGCAAATGAGGGTATCGTATTTTGGGCTAAACCGCAATCGCCTGCAACGATAAGACTTTACATGCTTATAGATTATAGTCATACCGTATGTTTGAAAACTGTGTGTATTTGCCTACGTTCTAAAAGCCACTTTACACGGAGCAATTTGTGCGCAAGTTTGATGCTATGCAAGTTTGTTGCAAGAATGATTCAGTCACTGCGCATGCCTTCAGGCAAGTTTGAGGCCATTTTCGTGCCATCAAATTATTTAGAACATGTTCTATTTTTCGGCGATTTTCACGCAAGTTTTACGGTTATTTTCGTGGTACCAACCTGGAAAAAAAGTTACCAAATCGATTTCATTTTACTAATATAGTAGCAACTTCACATGTTAATAATTATTATTATTAATAATAAGTCGGTCTGTCTAACTAAAAAACTTCCTTAAAAAATCAAATGCTAGGTTTTGTTTTTGTCAACAAACGCAGAGACACGTCAAAATTGTCTGGTTGGCAGCATTGTTTACCTTGCAATATATAGCACCAAACTTGCGTACAACTTGCTCCGTGAAAAGGCAAATCAATGTCCAATTGTCCTCATGCTATATCTGGCAGCAAACTTGCATAGCATCAAACTTGCGTACAAATTGTTCCGTGTAAAGTGGTCTTTAACCAGTCTGAGAAAAACATCATTCTGAGTTACATAAAAATAATTTGGAATTAATATAATAATTATTATAAAATTTATTATATTTCTTTTTATGTCATTTATATGTTATTTATAGAGTTATTTATAGAGGCATGACACTTATTTTTCAAACCACGTGTGAGAATTCTTTAGATATTGTGTAACCATGAAGTAAATAAATGACGATGGGTATTATTAAAACTATTTCCAGGCACGTCTCAGGATTGTGCAAATTGTCTTGTGCGTTCTACATCACTTTACACCCTACAATCTGCGGCCGAAATACAAAAAGGGAGAAAAATATTTTTTGCATAATTAGAACACTATTTATTATTCTGTGACTAAACACTCAAATGAACTTCGATGCTATAACAGGTCCGCACTTGGGAAAACAAACATTTATTTATTAAAATGCAATAAAGAATAATGGGCATAGATCATGTTTTTATCATTGATATTTAGGTATACCTATTATAGGTATAATACACAGAAAAAAAGGATATCTTGAATCAAAGCAAAACGATCTTGAACCAAGGCCGCCATGGCTTTCGATATGTTCAACGCCATGACTGTCTTGGATCAAGTCCGCCGTGATCTTGGCATTTGAGGTCCCAGATTTAAGGACATTTCCTTAAATCAAAGCCACTTAAACCATTTATTTAAGATCATATTATCTTAAACCAAGTATGTAATTATCTTGATTTAAGATCATATTATCTTTATCCAAGATCATATTATATTGCACGAAGTCTTCGTTTAAGATAATATAATCTCGAATGAAGAGAATTATAATCTTGATTTAAGATTATGATTCTCTTGATTCAAGATCATATTGACCCCACAGTCAGGTTCCAGGGTTAATAGAATGGTAAATATTTTGAAAAAATTTCCCACACATGTATAATATTATTTCGCACGCCTATGAAATATGATACTTTCTTACTCTGTTAATCGTGTGAAATTTGGTTTCATAGGTGGTCGTAGGAAAAAGCACTTGTTTTTGAAGAAAAACTTGTTGCTACGCCATTGCAAAATAGCGCTTATAGGTATAAATTATTTAATGCTACCTGTGAATTTTTTAAGTAAATTTGAAAATCCCCATCGTTTGAGGGTAACAGATACAAATTCGTCCATTTTAAAGCAGATGAAAGCGATGATACACCTTTAAAGACAACTGACGGCATATCTTAAACTACTGCGCAAATTGTTTTCCAACCAGCCGGAAAACTCTTTAGTAAAGAGTCTTTACCGTAAGACAACAGGGGCTTTGAGTCAAGATAATAACTCTTGATTCTCTGTTAAATGTCATGCATTTAAGGAAAAAATCCTTGACACAAGGATTTTTCTACCAAGAGAATAATTAAAGGAAACCAAAGTCACAGGTAATCTTAAACCGAGGATACATGATCTTAAAAAAAGATTATTACCTCGATTTAAGATAATATAAATCCAAGATAATTTATTAACTTCTGCCAAGATAACCTTTTTTTCTGTGTAGCTATAATAGCTATAGATAATTATTGTTACTTTAAGTTGTAAAAAAAATAAAACCAAGAATATGGGAGTGCTAATTGAAAAAAAATATATTTCTAAACTAGGTCAATTAAAAACGCGTGTTGCAAAAACAACAACAAGATACAAAAGTTTAAAACTGAAACTGAACTAAAACTTTAGATATGTGTACAAAAATGTTTAATATAGGGTAATTTTACTATTATATCTATAATAATAAAATTCTATTATAATAATGTAGTGCGTGTCTAAAGTCCATCCCCCTTTAAGTTTTGAACGTCTTAAGATATCAGCTTCACATTTGGAAGACAAAAATAACATAAGCCAAGTAATTTTTTGGTATATATTTGATCTTTTGGGGGCATAATTGAAACAGGGGGGTAAGGACGGCACATTTTTTAAATGGAAAGGGGGTCACGTGATACATTATATTAAAGGCTATTAAATTCTCTTTTTGAGGATATTATTTAATAAATAAAAAAATCAAACAATTTTTATTTAGTAAATAATTTTATGTAAATAAACGTAAATTGAACTTTTGAACTAATTTTAAATGACAAATAATATTAAATTTTGTCATTTAAAATAAGTTTAAAAGTACAATTTACTTTTATTTATCATAAAATTATTCATTAAACAAAAATTGTTTTTTAAGAAATTTGACGAAAATTCACATTTTTAACTCTTTTTTAAGCCCCTAATAAAATCGAAAAATATATGGTATAGTATGACGCACGGATCTGCGCCCACGGGAAATATGTTTGGAATGTGTGTGCAAGTGGAAGGCCCGATGTAGGCACGCACGCCTTATAACGCTCTTGACGGAAAGAAGAGAGCGCGAATGATTCCTCCCCCTTACGTTGGAGGCATTCTTTCATGCGGAGAACTATATATGTATTATACGACCCATCTTGTATAAAAAAAAAACTTCTTATCTGCATCGTGCCTCCTAATTTAGGAGTCTTAAAAGTATTATATATAGGTATACCAAAAAATTATTTGGGTTATGTTATTTACGTGTTCCAAACTTGCAACAAGCATGATATATCCCCTTTTATCTTTTTAGGGTTACCTTGTTCACTTTTATCAGATACCTCGTACTAGATTAACAGTGACAAGTAAAGTATAACATGCCTCAAATGAAATTTATTGCCCTGATATTCAGTTTTTATAGACAGGCCTATATTTTTGTGGACACAGAAATAATATATCGAATAATAAAATCTGGCATGAAGTAAACTCAGGGCTCCCACCGAAATTTTTCAGATTTTTTTTATGATTTTATGACAATTTTAGGCATTTTTACGATATGGGCCGGATCCGGAGTTGCATAAATTTTTGGAATGAGTTGCAACACGTTTGATGGTTCCTTCGATTTCATCAACAGCCTCCTTTCCATGACACGCTGCAAAACAAACTCCAGTTAGCACTAATTGGCTAAAACCATAATTTTCATTAAAAAAGCACAGATTGTGATCTGTTAGCATAAAATGTTTCAAAATTATATATTTTTTTTAATGTATTTTTTAATTTTAATTAAAAAATATACAAATAATTTAATTAAAAATTAATAATAAAAAAGATTTTTAAAATATTCCTTAAGAGATGAACCACCACGAGAATTTCAAAAATATTTCAATAATATCAGCAAAAATCTATAAAATTTCGGTAATTTTCAGAAATCTCAGAAATCTCTCGAAAACTCCAAAAACTATAGTTTGGACGTACAGCAGTTTTTTTTTTTTTTCGAAAAACGAAAATATTTCGAAAACATTTGTTCTTGAAGAAAATAAGCATCCGCCTTTTTGTGAAAATAATGATCAAAATTGACAAGCCTAAAAACCCGCTAAAACGCTTAAGCGCTTCTTTAAGGTTTTGGCCATGTTTTTTTTTATTTAGCCTTACTGTATATATATATATATATATATATATATATATATATATATATATGGGAGGATTGGTGTAGTGGACTACCGCGTCGTACTTGACGAGTTTACTACCCAAATAGCGTGAGTTCGATTCTCACCGGCGCCGATTTGCCTTAATTAATAATTGAAATTTGGCGAAGGCGTGAAGCGGACACTCCCTATAAATTGGTTCGAAAGTCAATTAAAGCCGGTGGTTCCCTCTACTACTAGCCCACACAAGTCCTGGACTTAGGGGATGCTGAATTAAGTAGAATAGTACGAGGTTAAGCAAAAATGTATCAGATATCAAATCTTAACTCGAATATCATATATATTACGATAATTACGTTTATTACGATTACTTAAGGTTATATATATATATTACGTTCAATAATTATTATAATTATCGTAATTAGATGGATCTATCCATACCTATACTTAGTTATACAGAGCGGTCCAAAAGTCACCCCCCCCCCTCTTAACTTTTGAACGAGTTTAGATATCGACTTCAAATTTAGAACTCTTAAATAAGACAACTTAAAGTATCTTCATTTGATACATTTAGCTCTTAAAATGTGGGCAGGGGGCGACATTTTTTAAATGAAAAGTCGTGTGATACATCATTTTAAAGCTTATAAAATTATCCATTTAACTGTATATTTTTTATTTTTATAAACATTTTTTTTTGTTTAAAATAGGGTTGAAAATGGGTATTTTTGTCAAAATTTCTCTAAAAAATCCAAACAATTTTTTAAAAATGCTTAATTTCATAATGAAAAAAAGTAAATTATAAAAAAAGTCCAAACTAATTTTAGTTGACATAAATAAAAATTAACAAAAAAAAACTTAAAAATTTATTTTTTTAGCACAAAAAAAAAATCAAAACCTTAAAAAACATGTTTAAAAAATTTAAAAATGTATGGTTATATAGAGAATTTTAAGGCTTTAAAATTATGTATCACACGACCGCCCTTTCCATTTAAAAAAAATCCCCCATGCCCCCCTGCCCACATTTTAAGAGATAAAAGTATCAAATATATGCTTAAAGATGGTTTAAGTTGTCTTATTTAAAAGTTCTAATTTTGAAATCGATATCTCAACTCGCTCAAAAGTTAAGAGGGGGTGGGTGACTTTTGGACCGCACTGTAGATATATTTAGTACGCTAGCATTGGATATTGAATTTTAGTAACAAGATGCACGTCCTAAGGTAATTTTCCCTGAGTTATGTGTAATCAACTTAATATTTAGAAAGCCTAAAGGCAAATATTAATGCAATAATTTACGATAGTTTCTAGAGATTACATAAATTATAATTACATTGTCAATTGCATGCAGCTTGATTTTAATACTTATAAGTATATAAATATTAAAGCTGAGCCGAAACATGATATTTTTCGACTTTTAAAAATCCTATGGTATATTCAACCTCAAAATGCAGTAAGTGTAAACAAACGCACGTGACAATAACGGATTGAGTGACAGGGTAGGACTCAAAACTAAATATTTCTATATAACGGTACATTGCAATGCATTGTACGCTTCATCGCAAGTACTCACGTACATCAATGTGAAGTTAGCAGCCAAAACTGGCAGCCAATTTTCCGAAGATGCCCGAATGATCATAGACGTCGTTATTTATTTTCCGCAGGGTTTTATTGTACCAATTTATTAAAATTAAATATTTAAAACTAAAACTATATAAAACCAAACACAAACAATAAAACACACAAAAAAAACATTATTTTGAAAAAAGTCCAAACATAAATCTTA
>OY294047.1:8813719-8854150 GCA_958510825.1 Brachypterus glaber | reverse complement strand
TCCCCTTTCTAAGCCAATTCTGTATATGTAAGCTAACGTGTATGTGTGTAAAGAATATTTTTACAAAATTTCAGAGCGTTACAAGTTTTAGTTTTGAAAATATGAATTTTTTTAATATTTAGGGCTCGCTGCTGACCCCTAGTCCAGTTTCTAAGCCAATTCTGTATATTTAAGCTAACGTGTATGTGTGCAAAGAATATTTGTACAAAATTTCAGAGCGTTAAAAGTTTTAGTTTTGAAAATATGAATTTTTTTAATATTTAGGGCTGGCTGCTGACCCCTAGTCCCCTTTCTAAGCCAATTCTGTGTGTGTAGGCTAACGTGTATGTGTGCAAATAATATTTGTACAAAATTTCAGAGCGTTACAAGTTTTAGTTTTGAAAATATGATTTTTTTTAATATTTAGGGCTGGCTGCTGCCCCCTAGTCCCCTTTCTAAGCCAATTTTGTATATGTAAGCTAACGTGTATGTGTGTAAAGAATATTTTTACAAAATTTCAGAGCGTTACAAGTTTTAGTTTTGAAAATATGAATTTTTTTAATATTTAGGGCTCGCTGCTGACCCCTAGTCCAGTTTCTAAGCCAATTCTGTATATTTAAGCTAACGTGTATGTGTGCAAAGAATATTTGTACAAAATTTCAGAGCGTTAAAAGTTTTAGTTTTGAAAATATGAATTTTTTTTAATATTTAGGGCTGGCTGCTGACCCCTAGTCCCCTTTCTAAGCCAATTCTGTATATGTAAGCTAACGTGTATGTGTGCAAAGAATATTTGTACAAAATTTCAGAGCGTTACAAGTTTTAGTTTTAAAAATATGAATTTTTTTAATATTTAGGGCTGGCTGCTGACCCCTAGTCCCCTTTCTAAGCCAATGCTGTGTATGTAGGCTAACGTGTATGTGTGCAAAGAATATTTGTACAAAATTTCAGAGTGTTACAAGTTTTGGTTTTGAAAATATGAATTTTTTTAATATTTAAGGCTGGCTGCTGACCCCTAGTCCCCTTTCTAAGCCAAATCTGTATATGTAGGCTAACGTGTATGTGTGCCAAGAATATTTGTACAAAGTTTCAGAGCGTTACAAGTTTTAGTTTTAAAAATATGAATTTTTTTAATATTTAGGGCTGGCTGCTGACCCCTAGTCCCCTTTCTAAGCCAATTCTGTGTATGTAGGGTAACATGTATGTGTATAAAGAATATTTGTACAAAATTTCAGAGCGTTACAAGTTTTAGTTTTGAAAATATGAATTTTTTTAATATTTAGGGCTGGCTGCTGACCCCTAGTCCCCTTTCTAAGTCAATTCTGTATATGTAGGCGAACGTGTATGTGGATAAAGAATATTTCTACAAAATTTCAGAGCGTTACAAGTTTTAGTTTCGAAAATATGAATTTTTTTAATATTTAAGGCTGGCTGCTGACCCCTAGTCCCCTTTCTAAGCCAATTCTGTATATGTAGGCTAACGTGTATGTGTGCCAAGAATATTTGTACAAAATTTCAGAGCGTTACAAGTTTTAGTTTCGAAAATATGATTTTTTTTAATATTTAAGGCTGGCTGCTGACCCCTAGTCCCCTTTCTAAGCCAATTCTGTGTATGTAGGCTAACGTGTATGTGTGCCAAGAATATTTGTACAAAATTTCAGAGCGTTACAAGTTTTAGTTTCGAAAATATGAATTTTTTTAATATTTAAGGCTGGCTGCTGACCCCTAGTCCCCTTTCTAAGCCAATTCTGTATATGTAGGCTAACGTGTATGTGTGCCAAGAATATTTGTACAAAATTTCAGAGCGTTACAAGTTTTAGTTTCGAAAATATGAATTTTTTTAATATTTAAGGCTGGCTGCTGACCCCTTGTCCCCTTTCTAAGCCAATTCTGTGTATGTAGGCTAACGTGTATGTGTGCCAAGAATATTTGTACAAAATTTCAGAGCGTTACAAGTTTTAGTTTCGAAAATATGAATTTTTTTAATATTTAAGGCTGGCTGCTGACCCCTAGTCCCCTTTCTAAGCCAATTCTGTGTATGTAGGCTAACGTGTATGTGTGCCAAGAATATTTGTACAAAATTTCAGAGCGTTACAAGTTTTAGTTTCGAAAATATGAATTTTTTTAATATTTAAGGTTGGCTGCTGACCCCTAGTCCCCTTTCTAAGCCAATTCTGTGTATGTAGACTAACGTGTATGTGTGCCAAGAATATTTGTACAAAATTTCAGAGCGTTACAAGTTTTAGTTTCGAAAATATGAATTTTTTTAATATTTAAGGCTGGCTGCTGACCCCTAGTCCCCTTTCTAAGCCAATTCTGTGTATGTAGGTTAACGTGTATGTGTGCCAGGAATATTTGTACAAAATTTCAGAGCGTTACAAGTTTTAGTTTCGAAAATATGAATTTTTTTAATATTTAAGGCTGGCTGCTGACCCCTAATCCCCTTTCTAAGCCAATTCTGTGTATGTAGGCTAACGTGTATGTGTGCCAAGAATATTTGTACAAAATTTCTGAGCGTTACAAGTTTTAGATTCGAAAATATGAATTTTTTTAATATTTAAGGCTGGCTGCTGACCCCTAGTCCTCTTTCTAAGCCAATGCTGTGTATGTAGGCGAACGTGTATGTGGATAAAGAATATTTGTACAAAATTTCAGAGCGTTACAAGTTTTAGTTTCGAAAATATGAATTTTTTTAATATTTAAGGCTGGCTGCTGACCCCTAGTCACCTTTCTAAGCCAATTCTGTGTATGTAGGCTAACGTGTATGTGTGCCAAGAATATTTGTACAAAATTTCAGAGCGTTACAAGTTTTAGTTTCGAAAATATGAATTTTTTTATTTAAGGCTGGCTGCTGACCCCTAGTCCCCTTTCTAAGCCAATTCTGTGTATGTAGGCTAACGTGTATGTGTGCCAAGAATATTTGTACAAAATTTCAGAGCGTTACCATTTTTAGTTTCGAAAATATGAATTTTTTTAATATTTAAGGCTGGCTGCTGACCCCTAGTCCCCTTTCTAAGCCAATTCTGTGTATGTAGGCTAACGTGTATGTGTGCCAAGAATATTTGTACAAAATTTCAGAGCGTTACAAGTTTTAGTTTCGAAAATATGAATTTTTTTAATATTTAAGGCTGGCTGCTGACCCCTAGTCCCCTTTCTAAGCCAATTCTGTGTCTGTAGGCTAACGTGTATGTGTGCCAAGAATATTTGTACAAAATTTCAGAGCGTTACAAGTTTTAGTTTCGAAAATATGAATTTTTTTATTTGAGGCTGGTTGCTGACCCCTAGTCCCCTTTCTAAGCCAATTCTGTGTATGTAGGCTAACGTGTATGTGTGCCAAGAATATTTGTACAAAATTTCAGAGCGTTACAAGTTTTAGTTTCGAAAATATGAAGTTTTTTAATATTTAAGGTTGGCTGCTGACCCCTAGTCCCCTTTCTAAGCCAATTCTGTGTATGTAACGTGTATGTGTGCCAAGAATATTTGTACAAAATTTCAGAGCGTTACAAGTTTTAGTTTCGAAAATATGAATTTTTTTAATATTTAAGGCTGGCTGCTGACCCCTAGTCCCCTTTCTAAGCCAATTCTGTGTATGTAGGCTAACGTGTATGTGTGCCAAGAATATTTGTACAAAATTTCAGAGCGTTACAAGTTTTAGTTTCGAAAATATGAATTTTTTTAATATTTAAGGCTGGCTGCTGACCCCTAGTCCCCTTTCTAAGCCAATTCTGTATATGTAGGCTAACGTGTATGTGTGCCAAGAATATTTGTACAAAATTTCAGAGCGTTACAAGTTTTAGTTTCGAAAATATGAATTTTTTTAATATTTAAGGCTGGCTGCTGACCCCTAGTCCCCTTTCTAAGCCAATTCTGTGTATGTAGGCTAACGTGTATGTGTGCCAAGAATATTTGTACAAAATTTCAGAGCGTTACAAGTTTTAGTTTCGAAAATATGAATTTTTTTAATATTTAAGGCTGGCTGCTGACCCCTAATCCCCTTTCTAAGCCAATTCTGTGTATGTAGGCTAACGTGTATGTGTGCCAAGAATATTTGTACAAAATTTCAGAGCGTTACAAGTTTTAGTTTCGAAAATATGAATTTTTTTAATATTTAAGGCTGGCTGCTGACCCCTAGTCCCCTTTCTAAGCCAATTCTGTGTATGTAGGCTAACGTGTATGTGTGCCAAGAATATTTGTACAAAATTTCAGAGCGTTACAAGTTTTAGTTTCGAAAATATGAATTTTTTTATTTAAGGCTGGCTGCTGACCCCTAGTCCCCTTTCTAAGCCAATTCTGTGTATGTAGGCTAACGTGTATGTGTGCCAAGAATATTTGTACAAAATTTCAGAGCGTTACAAGTTTTAGATTCGAAAATATGAATTTTTTTAATATTTAAGGCTGGCTGCTGACCCCTAGTCCTCTTTCTAAGCCAATGCTGTGTATGTAGGCGAACGTGTATGTGGATAAAGAATATTTGTACAAAATTTCAGAGCGTTACAAGTTTTAGTTTCGAAAATATGAATTTTTTTAATATTTAAGGTTGGCTGCTGACCCCTAGTCCCCTTTCTAAGCCAATTCTGTGTATGTAGGCTAACGTGTATGTGTGCCAAGAATATTTGTACAAAATTTTAGAGCGTTACAAGTTTTAGTTTGGAAAATATGAATTTTTTTAATATTTAAGGCTGGCTGCTGACCCCTAGTCCCCTTTCTAAGCCAATTCTGTGTATGTAGGCTAACGTGTATGTGTGCCAAGAATATTTGTACAAAATTTCAGAGCGTTACAAGTTTTAGTTTCGAAAATATGAATTTTTTTAATATTTAAGGCTGGCTGCTGACCCCAAGTCCCCTTTCTAAGCCAATTCTGTGTATGTAGGCTAACGTGTATGTGTGCCAAGAATATTTGTACAAAATTTCAGAGCGTTACAAGTTTTAGTTTCGAAAATATGAATTTTTTTAATATTTAAGGCTGGCTGCTGATCCCTAGTCCCCTTTCTAAGCCAATTCTGTGTATGTAGGCTAACGTGTATGTGTGCCAAGAATATTTGTACAAAATTTCAGAGCGTTACAAGTTTTAGTTTCGAAAATATGAATTTTTTTAATATTTAAGGCTGGCTGCTGACCCCTAGTCCCCTTTCTAAGCCAATTCTGTGTATGTAGGCTAACGTGTATGTGTGCCAAGAATATTTGTACAAAATTTCAGAGCGTTACAAGTTTTAGATTCGAAAATATGAATTTTTTTAATATTTAAGGCTGGCTGCTGACCCCTAGTCCCCTTTCTAAGCCAATTCTGTGTATGTAGGCTAACGTGGATGTGTGCCAAGAATATTTGTACAAAATTTCAGAGCGTTACAAGTTTTAGTTTTGAAAATATGAATTTTTTTAATATTTAGGGCTGGCTGCTGACCCCTAGTCCCCTTTCTAAGCCAATTCTGTGTGTGTAGGCTAACGTGTATGTGTGCAAAGAATATTTTTACAAAATTTCAGAGCGTTACAAGTTTTAGTTTTGAAAATATGAATTTTTTTAATATTTAGGGCTGGCTGCTGACCCCTTCTAATCTACCGACCCCTAATTTCCTAAAAACAATCAAACATTTGATATTTCAAGAACTTTTTTTAATTTCTATAAAAAAAAATTTAAGAAAATATATTTTTATTTTTTTTAAGATTTATGTTTGGACTTTTTTCAAAATAATGTTTTTTTTGTGTGTTTTATTGTTTGTGTTTGGTTTTATATAGTTTTTTGTTTTAAATATTTAATTTCAATAAATTGGTACATTAAAACCCTGCGGAAAATAAAAACGACGTCTATGATCATTCGGGCATCTTCGGAAAATTGGCTGCCAGTTTTGGCTGCTAACTTCACATGCCTCTCACGTACTGACCTGTTTAATTTTCTACATCCCTACTCTCCAGCTGCCGCGTGCGCGATTCTATTATTTACCTCTACTGAATCTTGAAGTTGAATATACTATAATTTTTATTTTAGAAATTGATAAAATTATAATCGGTCATTTTAAAAAAAAAAATAAAAAAACTATCGGACCGTTTTTAATTAAAACAATTTTCAGTTGTTTCAACAAAAGGCTTTCAAAGTTTTAAAAAAATTTAAAATGGGTAAGCAAAATACAAGACAGTAAAAATTATTTGGAAAACAGACCATCATGTTAGTTTATCTGAATTTTGAGTATGAAACAGCAAAATTAGTACAATTAAAGAAAAATTGGTGTTATCGGGTAGATAAAAAGAAAATCGACAATAGCAGGATGAAAATGTAATAAATTTCTTTACATGAATTCTGCTTGCGTGATGGTAAAAAACACATGGTTAAAATACGGTTAAAAGTCTATGGTTATAATATGATTGAATCCTAAATGCAGGTATTGGATTTTTATTTACTGTTTTTTTAATTCATATCCGTATCGTTTAATGTTATTATTGACTATAGTCTTTATAAAGTCATCTGCCTTTTGTATTTTTTATATTTTTAAATAGAATTGCTTTTAGAAAAAACGTTGACGATATATTACAAAAATCTATTAATTTCAATTCAATAAAATTTTCTAACCCTTTATAAAAAACCATAAACGAGAAATACAGAAATCATAAAAATATGTCGAATTTATTTTGATGTCTATCGTTTTCTCTGGTAAATAATTTTAACCAATATTTTACCAATCATATCTATAACCGCAACTTTGGTAAGCAATCAGAATGGGTGAGGTGTTGGAAAATAAAGTATTATTTTATGCCCGCTTGTAGAATGCTTTTTTTTTGTTTAAGACATTGCAATCTATTGCAAAGATGGAGCACAAAGAACTTAATTATATGTCAACGAGACGCTGATATATTACGATTGTATTGAGAAATACGTCTCGATAGTGCTACAATAAATTTTTCAAAGCCATAGTGTTGACAAGTACTAATTACTGATTTTATTAGACTTTTATGTTATTGGTATAGGTAGGTAAATACTCGTTGAAACAAGTACATGGGTGACAATGTAAGGATTTATTAGGACCTCGTTAATCATGTTATCCTCTAGGGTTAGTTTTGCTTTCCCATTTTGAAAATTTTCAAAATTTCGGAAAGCTTTGTATTCGTGCAAAAATTTTTTGCGTATTTTTGCGTTTTATGACGTTTTATGTTGATATAAATCAATTTCAGGCAAAAAAAAAATTGTCGGTCAGTCGGTCTATCGGTCTGTCCGGGAAATTTTGTGGGCACGATAACTTAAGAACGCTTTAAGTTAGAGACTTGAAATTTGACATACGGCTACCTATGTTACCAAAAGTTTTAGCTCGGGATTATTTTTGGTGAACATTGGGGTGCGGTAAGGGGGGCAAATGGGGAAAAATACATTTTTTTTAGAAAAATGATGTCTGTCTGTCTGACATTCTGTGTGTCTGTATCCACGATAACTTAAGAACGATTTGAGCTAGCGACTTGAAATTTGGTACGCAGATGTATTTTTATATTATCTTGGACAAGTTCGTATTTAAGCAAAATCTGTTGGGGGGAAGGGGGCTAGAAGGAACGTTAAATTTTTCTTTTGGTCGTTTTTTTTATTATTTACAATAGAAGAAAAATTTAAAAACCTCAAAAAAGGTAAAATAAACTTACACAAAAAAATTATTATTTTTTTTTCGGCAGTATTCATATTAGATTTTTTTTAAACTACCTAAAAGATAAAAAAATCCCTCTCCCTCTCAACCGCCCATGATCCATTCTGCCCCGTTCATTTAACCGCGACTAGCTCTACACAATTTTAAGTTTGTTTCTGTAAAACAAATAAAAAGTAATTAAATCTCAAAATACTTAAATTTATCAACGTTTTTCAATTCTTAAATAAAATATTTATATTCAAAATCTTATAGTATTGCAAAAATATTATTTTTAGGTAAAAATTGACATTATAGATAGATAGATAGATATTTATTGACGGAAGATCCAATTTACCATTATATAAAAAATACAGTTTAAAATATACTTATAAAAGAATACATAATAATAAATAAATAAAATAAAATAACAGGTACAAAAAATAACAGGTACAAAAAATCACATTTGTCCAAGCTGCAATTTTACATGGTTTTTAAATCTATTTAGTGATACTGAAAAAACTAAATTAAATTTATTCGCTGTTGTACACAACCTATTAATTGGAGAGTTTAACATGTAATTCGTTCTACAACGGTCTATATAGAAAATTTGATTAAGAATAGAATAAGAATAAGAATAATTTATTGTGCTACAAAAAAACTTACACACGTCAATAAAATACAAAATGCAATAAATAAGTACAAAAATACACATTTACATAAAATTACAATAAAATATTTTTTAAATTTACTAAAACATCATTTATAGTATAAAATGGATTTTTTATAAAAAACGATTTAATTTCAGCCTTAAATCTGCCAAGGGGTAGAGATCTTACACTGGTGGGGAGTGCATTAAAAGCAGTAGGGCCATAGTAATTTTTCCCATTTCTTGTCCTTTCTAATCTAAGATACTCAATTTTTATATTATTACTATTTCTTGTAGAAACTATATTATTTTTATTGTAACTACCAATGTTTACCTTCACATGAATCAGACATTCCAATACATATAAACATGGTAAAGTTAGAATCTGTGCCTGTATAAAAAGAGGACTACAATCATCCCTGTATTTTGCACCAAACATGGTACGGAGAGCTCTTCGTTGTAAACGAAACAGCCTTTCTGTAGAAGAAGAATGACCCCAAACAAATATTACATATTTTAGTCTACTATGTATTGATGCGTAATAAACCGTTTTGAGAACAGACATCGAAACTACACCAACAAGGTTACGTAGAGCAAATATATATTTGGATAAAGATGAGGCCATATATTCTATATGTTTATTCCAAACTAATCCACTGTCCAGATACACACCAAGAAAGCGCACCGAGTCTGGATTAACATGATTACATAAGTTTCTTAGGGTAAAAACCATAGTTTCTGTCTTTGAAGCATTAAGACTAAGTTTGTTCGAAGCAAACCACTCCAAGGCCTCCAACCGCGTCTGTCCCAAATCACCCAGTAATAATTTTAAGTCTTTGCTTTGCCTTAATAACGTGGTATCGTCCGCAAATAGGATATACTCAGTATTTTGCGCGCAGCGAACAACATCATTAAAGTAAATTACAAATATTACAGGACCCAATACAGAGCCCTGAGGGACACCTATATTAATTTCTTCTACCTCAGGTGTAGTACTGTTAACTGTAACTATTTGTTTTCTGTTTAAAATATATGACAATATCAAGTCACATGCAATATCCGAGAAACCATAACTTTTTTTTTAAAGATACCCTAGTAATTTGGCCCGGTACTAAAAAAAATAGTAGCGATAGCATTCTGGGACAATCCGTAGGTCCATTTATTAATTTATATAAGAAAACTAGATCTAAGTAGATTCTCCGCCTTTCAAGTGAACTAATATCAAAATAGATACGCATTATTGTTATAAAAATATTCATATACTAAATTACTACTTAATTTTTTAATTTTATATTTTAAATTTTAATATAAAAAGTTTTCTTAATCTAAAATAAATTATTGTTTCGAAGCATGTATAGAAAAATAATTAACTTTTTAATTTAAAGCCAATCAAAAACAAAGAAAATCTAATAAATGAACGACACAATACTTAATTGTCTCTTTAATCATTTGTGACATGATACAGTGTTTGAAGGAGTTAAATAAAAGATAATGCTGTTTTATTGGATTATAACTCAAAGCAGAATAGGAGAGACCGGGGCAAACCAGAGCCGTAACTAGGGCGTGGCCAAGGTGGCATTTGCCATTTGCCCTACTTGTTTTTAGTATTTTTTATGTAGGTATATATTGCAGTATTTTTTGTTTTTCGCAGTAGTATTTTTATATTTTAATTATTTAAATATATTTTTTTTTCATGAAGCTGAAGTTTGCAACGTTTTTTGCAACGAAAATTCAAATAGTATATTAAAGCACATACTCCATAACACGTTTTTAGCGCACTAGTACTTTAGAAAACTCGCTGCAAGCGGCTTGTTTTCTAAACTTGTACTCGTGCGCTAAAAACGTATGTTATGAAACTAGTACTTTAATATACTATTTGAATTTTCGTTGCAAAAAAACGTTGCAAACTTCAGCTTCATTTTTTTTTTCATATATCTATTACAAGTTTCCTGGCACCTAAATTTTGAATTTTGGTTGTCGTGCTCAAAGTCACTTTTGATCAGTAAGTCGAGAACTATAATTTATCCAAATTTCAGCCATATCTGACCGAAACGACATTTCCATAAGACCGGTGCACCGCGATCTTTGAGATATTCAAAATGCTCTAGCACCTAAACTATTGATTTTTGGGGGTCGCGTCCCTGGACCGTTTTGATCATAATAGGGAACTATGACATATCCAAAATTATGAAGCTGAAGTTTGCAACGTTTTTTTGCAACGAATATTCAAATAGTATATTAAAGTACTAGTTTCATAACATACGTGTTTAGCGCACGAGTGCAAATTTAGAAAACAAGTCGCTTGCGGCGAGTTTTCTAGTACTAGTGCGCTAAAAACGTGTTATGGAATAAGTGCTTTAATATACTATTTGAATTTTCGAAGCAAAAAAACGTTGCAAACTTCAGCTTCATCCAAAATTCATCCAAATCTTACTGAAACTTCTTTTACATAAGAATGTTGCGAGGTCCTTTGGAATTAGTGATAAAATATAAGAAAAAAATTGTCTGGTTAAGTGTAATTTAGGTAATTTTTTATGAAGCTGAAGTTTGCAACGTTTTTTTGCAACGAAAATTGAAATAGTATATTAAAGTACTAGTTTCATAACATACGTTTTTAGCGCACGATTACAAGTTTAGAAAACAAGCCGCTTGCGGCGAGTTTTCTAAAGTACTAGTGCGATAAAAACGTGTTATAGAATAAGTGCTTTAATATACTATTTGAATTTTCGTTGCAAAAAAACGTTGCAAAGTTCGGCTTCATGCAAAAAAACGTTGCAAACTTCAGCTTCATAGTAATTTAGGTAATTTTTTGTGGGTCGTTGTCATGTGTTTAGTCAATTCCAGTATAATTTTGTACGCAGAGCTTGAATTCATGAAGCTGAAGTTTGCAACGTTTTTTTGCATGAAGCTGAATAGTATATTAAAGCACTTTTTTAGAGCACGTTTTTAGATCACTAGTACTTTAGAAAACTCGCCGCAAGCGGCTTGTTTTCTTAACTTGTACTCGTGCGCTAAAAACGTATGTTATGAAACTAGTACTTTAATATACTCTTTGAATTTTCGTTGCAAAAAAACGTTGCAAACTTCAGCTTCATTTGAATTCGTTTACAGAATGTCTCTTTCGTTTTCCGTTTAAAGAAAGTGAATGATAATGAAGCCAAAATTAAATTCCATGTCCATTTCCCTGGCCCGGAGCAAATTAATAGTTTCTACACAATTTACCTACTGAATATTAACAGCTAAATTATGGCCTAATAATGGACTTATTTTACCTCCTATTTATTCATTACCGTTAATAAAGAAACTTTTCAAAATTTCTACTAACAAAATGGTTCGGGCTATTTCAAAAAAAAATTTCTAGTTTTGGTCATCAGTAAAATAACCCAAGTTAAAATTAATAAATTGATAAATATCCTAAAAAAAGTTTAAAATTAGGGAGTGATCTGTGAAACAGTGACCGTTTAACGGTCTCATTACGTTTTTTTTTCAAGAGGTAGGCCAAAAATTTTTTTGCAACGAAAATTCAAATAGTATATTAAAGTACTAGTTTCATAACATACGTTTTTAGCGCACGAGTACAAGTTTAGAAAACAAGCCGCTTGCGGCGAGTTTTCTTAAGAACTAGTTCGATAAAAACGTGTTATGGAGTAAGTGCTTTAATATACAATTTGAATTTGTGATGCAAAAAAACGTTGCAAACTTCAGCTTCATAAAATTAGGTAATATAAATGCCTGATTATATTTTACCTCCGATTTATTCATTACCATTTAAAAAAATGAAATTTTCTAGTTTTGGTCATCGGTAAACTACCACAAGTTAAAATTAATAAGTTGATAAATATCCTAAAAAAAGTTGAATGGCAAAACTGATATTTTTGTAACGGATCGCGAGTACGTCCCCGTTTGGGTTTTTACTTCAGCAACACGTACCATCATTTTCATAGAAAACGCTCACATCACAGAACCCTGAGGTCCCCAACATTTTAAATTTTTAGTTGTGGTATATGTACTTTACCAAGATTGACACTGACATTTTCCGTAATAATTAAGTAAGGTTAAAGTACAGTCTATATTATATAGTGCAAGTCCTATAACTGTCTTTAAGCATATATGCTTATAAGCAAAAAGGTTAACAAATTTTATTATAAATGATATTTATACAGTATGTCTCCAGATAGAGTTACAAAGAGGAATTTATTTTTTATTTTTTATTTGATCTCAAAAAAAGTCACTCTTTATAACTTGCCCTGCTTGATTTTAAACTCACAAAACACTAAGCGCTTTTTGTACAACTCTTACGGTTCATGGGATAATGTTTTTTTCTTCAAAATAGTGTCTTCAAAAATATAAAGAAAAAAAACATCATCAAGAGTGACTTATTTTAAGATATCAAAAATAAAAAAATCTTCTTTGTAATTCAGTTAGTTTGTGTAATTTGGTGTAATTTTTGCGTGCCAAGCCTCAATGATGGCCTGTCGTAATTCTTCAGAATTATGACCCAGGAAAGTTAGTTTCTTCCCTCGCTCTGACTCCGGTATGGAAAGGGTTTTACCGCAGATAATTCATTAATTGCATATCTTCTTCTGCACTACTCATTCTACTTCGACCAGAACCCCGCTTTCTGCTAATCTGTCCAGTTTCCTCAAGTTTTTTCTTTGCTCGCATTATAGTGCTGTTTGCAACATTTAATTCAGTGGCTATTTCACGTACACTTATCCCGTCATTTATTCTTGCTGTTATAATACATTTTTGATAATTTGTAAGCTGCGGCATAACCAGAATATATCTACACATCTGTTAAATATATTCTGGGCATAACTAATGTGAATTATTTTGACAAGTAATGTCATAATAATATTTGAAAAATAAATGTCAAAGAGAACTTGATAAAGTTAAATATAATCTGTAACATTTTTAGGTGTAAGCGTTTATTATGAAAACGATGGTACTTTATGAAGCTGAAGTTTGCAACGTTTTTTTGCAACGGAAATTTAAATAGTATATTAAAGTACTAGTTTCATAACATACGGTTTTAGCGCACGAGTACAAGTTTAGAAAACAAGCCACTTGCGGCGCGTTTTCTAAAATACTAGTGCGTTAAAAAGGTGTTAAGGAATAAGTGCTTTAATATACTATTTGAATTTTCGATGCTAAAAAACGTTGCAAACTTCAGCTTCATGGTACTTTGCCGTTTTTTCCGAGTATGACCCTAATAATGCGAGCCATTAGCCATCTCAAGGGGGGACATTGTGACAATGACGATATCATTGTCCTCCTTAAGCAAAACTAACATGCCTTCAGCTAAATTGGGGCTAGTTTGTTGCCATTTAACTTAAATTTGCATAAATAATGGTAAATTTATTGTTATGAAACAATTTTAAACTCTTCTAATTAAGAAAAAGCAAAAAATATTGAATTTAAACTTGTAAACACGAAAATATCGAATTTCTCAATGTCAAAAAACTACTGCTGCCATCTGTGGGCGATACAGATAACAAAAATTGTAGAGATCCTACCTTATGACTGAAGATTTCTTATTTTACAGTTTTCTACCTCGTTTCCTCATTGCAGATTACTGTTCTAAAAACTTTGCCAACTGTCGGTAATTTGTAGATATCTATCTTCGGTAATTACTGTTTGTGACACTACGAACGCTGCACATCGGACCACAACACGTTCGCGGGTTTTCATCACCTTTGCCAAGAAATGGAGGATTTTTAGAACGTTTTTGAAGAACTTTGGATTAATCGCGCACAATGCTTGACAATTTTTCAGTTTTTCTTCACGGAAATTAACACTTGGCACTGTTCTTTTAGTTTTAGAACATGCCTTTATGTGATCATGTATTTTTAGCCCGATGATTCACTTTGAATAATGTTCGGTATTTTGCACACCTATTTTCATACAGGTTTTCACAGGTGTTTTTATAAGTTTTTTCCGTAAATACTTGTTTTTTCGCTGTTTTGGGTCGAATCACGTAAAATTTAAACGAAATCACTGATTTTCACGAACTTTTGTCGCGAATTTTTATAAAAAAATCGAGTTTTCAACCGAAACGGCTTATGAGGCCATTTTTCAACGAACTTTTTTGGCACAAAAAACTTCCATATTGAATAAATTCGACTCGATGTGACCAAAATGTAGGGGCTGCTTTTATATATAATATAATATTGTTGATTATAAAGACGTACATGCTCGAAAAGCAAAGCTAAAAGCCAGACTGGCGGCAACACTCAATTGTGGTAGATTGCGCATGTGTAGTCCAGGGGCGGATCTAGAGCCGCACTTCTGCTAATATGACGTCTTAACTTCGATACTCATCGCTAAAAATAAATTAACCACAAGCAACTATTAAAAAAAATTACCATTTTTGGTTTCGGTGAACTCACCGGACACAAAAAATAACGCCAATCTTGTACTAATTTTTCACTGTAATGCTAAAACTAACAATTATAAATAATTCTGAATGCGGAAAATGTTGTTTTTTATCTAGAACAAATTTATATTTAAAAATAACTGTTTATTTTACAAAGAATGATGACAGATTACATGTTTCTAACTTCGTGCATGTATGTTTCTAACTTCGTGTATGTTTGTAAAAAAATGCAGCGTTGTCAGATGTAAGTATTAGATATTAGCGGTGTGGGTATTACGGCCGAAGATCATACGGCCGAAAGCGAGGTTTGTAGTAGCAGCACTGATTTCAGTGGCTCTCTTACTATTCTCTGAAAATTAATAAATATAATAAAATAATTGTTGAAATTTTTATAATAAAAAATTGTTAAAATACTCACGAATTTCTGGTTAGTGTTTTTTTTAATGGGTGTGTTGGTATTTAAGGTAAGTACTTTTTTTTGGTTTTAAAAAAAATTGAGAATTCGTGTGGCCGGTAAGTTCACCGGCCCCCCATTTTTTTTAAAGATCTTTTTTTGAAAACAAAAATAAAATTTAAAAAAATCATTTATTTTTATTTTGTTTTTACAAAAAACGAAAAAATTTAAAAAAAATCAAAAAAGAAATTTTCAAAAAAAAACAAAAAAAAATTCAAAAAAATAAAAAAACACATTTTTTAAGATCTTTTTTTGACAAACAAATTACCTCTGATTTTAATTCTTATTGCGCTTTTTATATCAATACGACCGTACCTAGCAACGTAAATAGGAGGGGGTATTATGTTGTAAAGTCGCCTGTGCAAGGAGTCAGTAAGGCGTCTTAAAAAAGATGTCTTGAACGTTACCTTTTGTAACATACGACGTCGTTAAGACGTCTTTAAGATGCATATACGGCGAAAACCGACGTTGTTAAGACGTCTTGAATGACGAGCTACGACATATTTAAGTCATCTTTGTGCTGTCTGGGAATACACATTGTTCCTCAATTTTTGTATTTTATTTTTTATTTTGGCTAGTGTACAATTTTAAAATTTGTCAATTTTGACGTTTTCATTGAGAAGACCTTGTACTACTACTACTATCAAAAAAAAAATGCGTACTTGAATTTTTTCCAATAGAAAATACCTATATGTTTTTTCCAATAGAAAATACCTATAGTAGAGAAAAAGATGCAAGTCGCTTGCAAAACACCTTTAAACTAAGATAATTCAAGTAATCTTTGACATAGAGACTTGAAATTTGGAACAATTTTGTTTACTTTTTAGAAAATCTTTGTTCCAAATTTCAAGTCACTGGGTTAAAGCGTTTTTGAAATATCGTAGTGTAAACTTGTTTTACAAGCGACTTGCATGTTTTTCTCTACTTTATATGTCTAGTCCGGGTATGTTTTTTTTATTTATTGTGGAACAAAATATATGGTCCAGTGTCATCAAATTACTAATTGGCAATCAGGGAGCTTTTGCGAAAACAACAAATAAGCTAATGTAGTGAAGTGGATTTTTTACTAATAAATATTTCACTATTAATTTTGTAAAGTTATAAATTCTCTCATTAATGTTGTGATTTCGAATTCTTCACTAATGTTGTGATAGTGTTATATAATTCGGTTATAGCCGAGCAGTTAATTATAACTTTTATTATAACTTAGGGCCACTTGCACCAACTTTTGGTACGGGATTATCTCAGCTAAACCGAGTTTAAGTTAAAAATGCTGCGTTCTGATTGGTCGGCCGTCAACTTAATCCAAGTTTAAAGTTAAACAATCATTGGTGCAAGTGGCCCTTACTCAGTTAGGTTGGCCATACAATCTTCTATCGTATTTAAAGTATACCCGAGCGGAGAATATACTTAACCACTTATCACTTTATTCGGGAGCGGGTATTCTAGGAGACGGCGCTTTGGAAACAGATAAAACGATTACTTCTTAACTTAAGAATAATATATTAAATAAATGTGAATAAATTCTTCAAGAACACAAAAGATCAATTCTTACTTCTAAGTTCTACTTCTATGCAAAGCCCTTAAATTCAAATTTTCATTATAATGAAAATTTGAATATATATATATATATATATATATATATATATATATATATATATATATATATATATATTAGTTTTCCATTAAATACTTCCAAATTAAAACATTCTATGTTTGAAATCCCAACTATTCGCAATCATTTTCAAATTCCAATTTATTTTCCACATTTTTCTTAGTGTATATTAAAACTGGTTCGTATAAGTCATTTAAATTATTTTACAAAATATTTTTCAAAGTTAATTAATATTCGTCAAAATTTCTATCAGTGTTCATACTATCAATATTTATAAGTGTCCAAAATTATTTTTATGTCTGATAAAACGAGTCTCAAAATTTTTCTAAGTTTAAAAACTATTTTTAATTCAAGAATAAATCTCAAAATTAATTCTCACAGAAACTACATTTTCACTTTTGAAACTGACGTGGAGGCAGTCTAACTAAAACTGGATAAAAATGAATCTTTTCATGAGTTTATATAGCTAATAAGAAGGTCACTAGTTAAATTTATTTGACAATGCTATTAGCGCAAAATATCTACAAAGATACCGCGCATATTTAATTACCCCGACAAAAGAGTTTCAGTCTCATCAATTTACAAACTAATTGCTATTTCTGACATCTGAAACGATCATTTCGCTCATAAATTAGATTTGTTTAAACAAATAAAATTACTAGACAACTTTTAAGTTATACCGACAAGAATAACCGAGAAGGGGTCCGATGTAATGTAGGTCAAACCGAACTCTGCCGATTCGTGAAACCCCACCACATTTGCGCTCCTATTAAAGAAATATTTTTTAAAAATCCCAACACCATATAAAATATGCGGATCATAACACTAATTTACAATTTTGGCGAAGGCGCCACTGTAGGTAAACTTATTTTGTAGAAGTATTTTGTACCATATAAGACTGTTAAAAGTCCCTTTTCATAGATATTTAAAATTTAACGCAAAATACTATGGATATTTTCCTCGTTACGTTCTGTAGCAGGTTATTTTTTGCCGAATTTGCAAATTCTAGCAAAACAATTCTGAATTGTTTTGCTAGAATTTGCAAATCGGGCATTTGACAAGTATAATGCGCTTCCTCTGGAGCAAAATATAAAGTACCTATCATTGGTAAAAGCATCAACTAGCCATGATTTATGTATAAATCCAAGTAAATCTGTTTTAATGATATTTAGCAAACGTTTAAAATTAGGGGGTGATCTGTCAAACGGTGACAGTTTAACGGTCTCATTACTTTTTTTATCCAAGAGCTAGGTCAAAAATTAGGTAATATAAATCCTAGACTAGATTTGTATTTTACGCACACACTATACAAGCATTTATAGGATTCAACAAAAATGTACGCAGGGTAAATAGCATATTTGGGTAATCTAAAAGTCAGTTTTTTTTGCAATACACATTGTTCCTCAATTTTTGTATTTTATTTTTTATTTTGGCTAGTCTACAATTTTAAAATTTGTCAGTTTTGACGTTTTCATTGAGAAGAACTTGTACTACTACTACTACTACTTATTAGGAAAATATTTATTTTAAACATTTTTTTTAGAAACAGAATCAGAAAAAGCAAACATTCATCATCGAATTTAGAATGATACGAGGTACTTTACAAAGAAAAAATAAACGATTTAAGAAATACATACATTCTAAAAAAAACTGTAGATTTTTTATCGTAACTTTTTATTTTTACACTAGAATTGGTTCCATTTCTTATAAAACTGTAACTATTATTTATTAATAAAATTATCTAATTAGATAACTGTGTTACTTAGTTTAAATCAAATAACTATTTTATTAACTCGAAGCGATTTTTGTCCTTTTGAAGATCTTTCTTTTTTTTATTGTAGAATACAGCAATAGTTCTTTGAAGAAGATTTTCTGCCTCTTCCTTTTCTTTGTAAGCTAATTGCTCTTTTACTTTTGGGGATATACTCGGCAAAGCGAATGCGAACATTCCAAATACAAAAAATACGAGATGCTAAAAACATAATATATTATATTGTTTTCAACGAACTAACAACTCTTCTCTCTAGAATACGCATACCGTTAATATAAAGTATCGCCAACATCTCGGTTTGTTTGTAAACAAATAGTAGGTATATTCAGGCCTGAACAATAACAATTACTGGTAAATGTTATTGTTGTCTCTGTAAGAACAAAGCTGTTCGAGTAAGACAGTTTTTACAAATGAAATGCCTATTCTAGAGAGAAGAGTTATTAGTTCGTTGATTGTTTTACAACTCCCATATAACACCGGTCGTCCAATGGACGTCTATTTGATATCCCTTTTAAGTACATTAGAACTTTATTAATTACATATAAACAAGAATAGGTTCCTATTCATATAAATTAGTCAATTATTAAATTACTACCCTACTAGTTCCATAAAAAATAATTAAGGATAAGCAAGAATAGAATAAGATTTTATTGGTGTTGTATAGATAGTTTACACAAGTCACAGTTATAAATAGATTAAAAAATAGTTACGCACACTTTACATGAACTTTTTGTGTATTACAAATAAGTTCGAATTTTAAAATGTGCACAATTTAATATGTATATTATACAAAAATTATGTTTTTTCACTACCAGCCTAAAACCACATCTTTATTACTGTTCTTTTCATTGGTAGAAATATTATTTTTTCACTACCAGCCTAAAAGCACATCTTTATTACTGTTTCATTGGTAGAAATATTATTTCTCTACCTATGACGTCAGAGGTTCTAAAAATAATGAAATTGCACCATGGTTAATAATGAATTTTTATTCAGCTGTTTTGGCATCTGACGTTTCACATAATTATTAAATCACATTGCTATTATAAGTGTCTTTAGGCACCAAATTTATTTATTGCATGATAAATTAAAAAATATTAACTAAATTAGTACCTATAAAACATGTTTTACAAAACATTTCGAAAAGTAAAAATCATTGGTCTATCATATTCAACTATAGATTATACAACCCATATATTACCGTAAGAATCATAGATTACTAGAGGTACAACCCCCATATATTGATTTTTGAGGCAATAGATTCTCCCTCGCAGTTTTCTCCTGTCCCATTATTTCTGGGGGAGTACCAGAATCATCACTTTACATTTCACTTTCTATTTTTATATATTTTATTACACTTAACACGGAACCATTTTCTAACTTAATAATTTTAGCAGATCACAAGAAAATTTCTGCCAGAAATGTCAAGTTATTCATTTGTTTTTTTAATGGCCGCGAACGGCCAGCGTAATATTTTAAATTTATAAGCTTTTTCATTAAATATTAGTAAAATAAATAAATAAATAGCTAATTAATTGTACTGGTAGTGAAAAAAATACTATATTTTCCACGTGAGTGAAGATTTAACATTTTAGACCGCGTCTTGCGGGCTTCGCGCTAGCGCGCTCATCCCGCAATTTGACGCAGGTCAAAAATGTTAAACTTTTCTCACTTGGTAAATAATATACTATTTTTTATTTCTAGCGAGTAAATTGTTTACATTTCACTACTAATCTCGTTTAACAAGCAAAAACGTCAAAAAATGGACTTATAATAGTAATATCTGATAACTTTATTATTCCATCAATCTATTTTCTAATCATCGTACAGAGTGATATTGGTAGACTGACAGTTTCGGGCTGCTGGCCCTCTTCAGTACCAAGAGTCAACTCTGCACGCTGATTAAGAAAACGTTTTTAGACTTTACTCGCAAAAGGAATATAGCCATTAGATTGATGTAGAATTGTGCGCTATCTATTTCTAGATGTAGACAACTACTCATACCTCTCCTATTCTGGAGACTTTGACTGGTAGCAAGTTGAAGACTTGTGTGTCTCAAGCACATAGTACCACTAACGGGTGGTTAGACGTAGAATTAGTAAGGTCAGAAATTTTTAATTTTAAACAAAATTATAAAAATATTAATTTATTATTCCATCAATCTATTTTCTAATCATCGTACAGAGTGATATTGGTACGATGATTAGAAAATAGATTGATGGAATAATAAATTAATATTTTTTAAAAAATCTAAAATCTAAAATACAGTTGTTTTTTTACCTAAAGGAATAATTTTGAAAGGTGGGACCCAAACAATTCAGAATTTTAATAAAATTTTTTTGACAAGCTTGGGAGAAGATATTCACTACAGCACCCATGCTGTTGACTTGATATTGCAGTAGAAAAAGAACTGAATTATCCCTATCCTAGTATTTTGGCTTAATATTTTCACAATTTCCTTAATATCTTTACAAAAAAAAACGAGATAGAAACAAAATTCAATACATATGTAAATAGTTTAAACTTAACAAGTCATCAAGAGTAACTTTTTTTGAGATATCAAAAATAAAAAAAATAAAAAATTTTAAAGTCGCCATTTTGAAGAAAAAAAAACATTATCTCATAAGAGTTGTACAAAAACTGCTTAATGTTTTGGGAGTTTAAAAACAAACATAGCAAGTTATCAAGAGTGAATTTTTTTGGGATATCAAAAAAAAAAAAAATAAGTCGGCATTTTGAAGAAAAAAAAAACATTATCTCGTGAATCGTAAGAGATATACAAAAAGTGCTTAGTGTTTTGGTAGTTGGAAAACAAGCAGGGCAAGTTAGTAAGAGTCACTTTTTTTGAGATATCAAAAATAAAAATAAAATTCCTCTTTGTAACTCCATCCCCATATTATGAAAAAAATAAAAAAAATAACTTACTTCTACAGTTACAAGTGTAAACAATCTTCCAAAAAGAACCAGCCAAACTTGATAAGAATTGGTTTTATAGTCATCAACACTTCTAAACATACATGTGGATGCTTCCGTTACTTTACCGTAATGGCTACTCATCTCGCTTGTTGGCCACGCTAAAAAATTAATTTCATAGAAAATTATACAGTACGGTCCATAAGTCACCCCCTCTAAACTTTTGGATGAGTTAAGATATCTACTTTAAATTTGAAACTCATAAAGAGGCAACTTAAACTATGTTTTTGCATACAGGGTGATCAGTAACTGCCATGGCAAAATTTAAGAGATCATTCTACATCTAAAAATATGAAAAAGAGTTTCTATAAAGGTTGGTCCGGAAATGAGCCCTAAGGGAGCTACGGCCCTTCGAAGATCACATATTGAATGAAGAACAAAAAAGACATTAATAAGATTTTGATGCTGCAGGGTGATTCTTCATTTAAAACTGAAAAAAAAGTGTTCTTCGCCAAAATACCTAAATTTAATAATAAAGGAGTAATAGCCTTTTAAAAAGTAACGTTTTTGGTGGCACAAAATGTTACTTCCACAATTGCATTTTTTTGAAAACGGTTGCTACTACAGTGTTACACTATATGACATTTTTTATGTATTTTTACTCAAGGAATCTATATTTTTTACAAAAAATTCAAAAAAATACACATAAAAAAATTTGGGGCAAAAATGTGTTAAGCCTCACATATTTTGTCCGTCTAGGCACGCCTCTGGATAAATTCAAAGAAATCAATTAACATAAACTTATTTTCCTTATCAATACTAGTATACGTGCAAAAGCTCGTCGCTCTAGCTTAAAGGGTACCAGAGTTATTAATTAAAAACTTTTTTTTATTACAATTTTAAAGGGCCGTAGCCCCCTTAGGACTCATTTCCGGACCAACCTTTATAGGAAATTTGATATTTTTGGATGTAGAACTAACACTTAAATTTTGGCATGCCAGTTATTGATCACCTTGTATATTTGATATATTTATTAAAATGTGGGCACATAAGCACAGGGGGGGGGGGGTTAACAGCAAGGGGGGTTGTGTGAAACATTATAATATTATTAAAGCTTATAATAGTTATTTATGGTACTAGTGGGTAAAGTAAGATATTGCCCATGAGAAAATTAACCTGCGAGGCGTCACCCAAGCAGATTAATTTCAGAGAGGGCAATGTCGGTTAAACCATGAGTGTCATACAAAGTTTTGTCCAATACCCATTTGAAACGTTTTTTTTTTATTTATGCATTAATTCTGTGTAAATTTTTGATTCAAACTTATAAATTTTACCTTTTAAAAAAGTCGTATATTAAATCATGTAAAAATTGTTCAAAACTGATATTTTTATATATAGAAAAATAACGTTAAATAACAAATAATGTAACTTACATAGAAGAAAAATACGGATATTTAGCTCTAGAACTAATTTTATAATATAAAATTTGTAGTAAAAAATTTTTACAGGTGAATGGTTTTTTCTTTGGAAGTGATAAAGTAAAATCCACGCGTGGGTTAGTAACAAGTTTCTCTTTTTAGAATGAAGCTAATAATTGTCTTATTACGTTTGGGTATTGGACAATAGTTTTTTATGATATAAGTGCTAAAAGTGACAATTTATTTTGTGAGAAGGGAGGTTTGGGACACGACGCCGAAGGCAGAGTGTCCCATCCCTTCGAACAAAGACCTAACGACGGCGCATGTGCAACCCACCAACACGAACTGTTTTACCAAATCTTCGGTCAAAAAGACCGGCTGCGACGGATCCCGAAGCTTTTATATCCATTTTTCCTGTCATTACACAGCCAGACAAAAAAAAAGGTCAGGAATTGTATTCCTAGCAAAGTAGCGACTCATCCGATTTTTTTTTTTTTGAGATAACCTCAAAAAATCTTTCTTTGAGTATGAAAATAACGTTTTTTCAGTTAATGTCAAAATTTATCAGATAAGGTGCTGTTTTGACCTCAAGTTCGGATTCATTAAAATACATTAAAATACATAGGAATACAATGGTCTCCGAAAAAATTCTTGACCTAGCACATTATTCTATTAGTTTTGGAGATAAAAAATGCTATTTTCAAGTATAACGAGTATAACGTTTTTTGTGGTTATCTCTAAAACTAATGAGATAAGATAAAATAATTTTGGCCTCAAATTCGAACTCATCGCCTCAAAATACATAGGAACACAATGGTCTTCTGGAAAAATTTCCTGACTTTTTTTTGTGTGGCTGTGTTATTAATAACCTACCGGTTCTTGTAAAATTTATGTATCCTTTAATGTCGAGACGATCTTTGTACATATTAAAGATAGCTGTTGTAATAAATTTTGTACAAAAACTTATCATGGCTGCCTAAAAAACATTAACATATATTTGGATCCATAACAGATTGATATACAGTGCGGTCCAAAAGTCACCTCTCCCCCTCTTAACTTTTGAACCACTTGGGATATAGATGTTTTATTTAAAACTCGTAAATAAGACAACTTAAACTATTTTTTGAAATATTTTTGATATTTTTAGACTTTAGATATTTTGAGTTTTCTTATTTATGTGTTTTAAATTTGAAGTCGATATCTTAACTCGTTCAAAAGTTAAGAGGGGTGATTTTTGAACCGCCTGTATATACCTAAGCAATATACGCATTTCTAAAGTAAGTTAATCATATTTAATATTAAATTCCCCATAAAAACACCGGCCAAAAAAAAAACGTCAACCACTCTTTCGTATTTTTGGGCGCTCAAAATGAAGTTGACAGTGAAAAAGCGGTTATATGGTTATGGTTATATTTGTATCTAAAAACTGCAAAAAAGTATACTGTACAAGCTAGCCCGAGATCTTCAAAAATTTTCAGCAACTAAACTATTAATTTTTGGAAGTTGTGACATTTTAAATGTCAATTTTTTTTTATTTAATTTTTAGTTTTTATCATAGGTAGGCCCTGATTACTTAAAATTACTCGAAATGATCTAAGTAACACTACAAAAATAAATTTACGCTAAAAACTTCTTTTTAAACATTAATTTGACATATAAAAATCCTGTCTTCTTTAGGTTTCAAAGCCAAATTTTTTACCAAAATCACGGATTAAACACAAATATGATTTATAAAAATATATTATTAGATTCCTTAATGATGGTACTTTTTAATGGTACCAGTGTACCAATATGGGAACGTTCAAGTATTACGTAACGCAAATTTTGATCATTCCAAACCAACCATGTGGCCTAAAAATCGCAGGAATTTTTAAACTACTATCACGCATGACTAAATGGACCATAGTTTGAATGGATATTTGGGGGAGTGAGCCTCTACTCACTGATACTGGAGTTGCATATGTCATGAATTTGCGAAAGTGTCGGGGGTGGAGAGGGGGATGAGGAGGGATGGAACATGCCAACTTTAAGCTCTATAAAAATATGAATATGTAATATCCAAAGGCTTTTCTCATTCATTTTATGACAGCCATTAAACAGTTTATTTTCACGTAATAATACTTTAATCCGTTTATTTTAAATAATGTTTTGATATTTTTGTCTTGCTAGATTTGAAAAAAATTCCCACCGTACGGTGGAGGGTTATAAATTAACTTACATTGCTTACAACTCCTATAAATGTTATGACATACAAAACATTACGCCATGCACCTATATCTAGGGTTTTTCTAGCATTTGGTCTTTTTGAAAATACCAACATCTTTCTGGCTTCTAAGCGCATCTTGATAATCGTAGCGATAAACGCATATACTGGAGCTAACGGAAAAGTACTTACATATAGTACAACAAAAGCATATTGAATCACTAAAAACAAAAAAAATGTCTAAGTCGTTAACCCTATCCCAGACAGCACATGATATCTTAAAGACTTATTTTTTAGATCTTAATTATGTCTGGACGCCTAAAGATAAAAAGGATATCTTATGGACTTTTTTTAGGGATGTTTAAAAGATATCTGATTATGATGTCTATAAGATGTCTTTTAAGTATCGGTACAAGACGTCTTAACTTCGATACTCATCGCTAATAATAAATTAACCACAATCAACTATTAAAAAACCATTTTTTTAAAGGTCTTTTTTTTAAATAGAAAAATTTAAAAAATTTTTTTTTCATTTTTTTTTAATTTTCTTTTTACGAAAAACGAGAAAATGAAAAAAAATCAAAGAAGAAATTTTCAAAAAAAAAAACTGAAAAAATCAATTTTTCAAAAAAAAAATAAAAAGTCACATTTTTTTAAGATCTTTTTTTGACAAACAAATTACCTCTCATTCTAATTCTTATCGCGCTTTTTATATCAATACGACCGTACCTAGCAACGTAAATGGGAGGGGCTATTATGTTGTAAAGTCGCCTGTGTGTCAGTAAGGCGTCTTAAGAAAGATGTCTTAAAGACGTTACCTTTTGTAACATACGACGTCGTTAAGACGTCTTTAAGATGCATGTACGGCCAAAACCGACGTTCTTAAGACGTCTTGAATGACGAGCTACGACATCTTTAAGATCTCTTTAAGTCATCTTTGTGCTGTCTGGGATAAGGGTAACATCGGTGCATAGACCGACAACTTCGTAATTTTTGGGATACAGGTGTGCACCCGGGTGACGAGAGGAATTTTTTTTTCGAGGTAGTCCAAAAATTTCCCAACTAAATATTCAGAATTTTCCAACTTTTTACCCTGCAGAACTTCCCAACTCTACCGCTCCAATTTTTCCTAATAAATTTACTGACCAAACCAAAGAAATTTTACCTCAAGAAGGAACATGATGAAATTTACCGTATGCTTTGTTTGAAGCGTGAACCAACTACGGTGAGGGGCTGGTGGGGAGTGACTATTGTTTATACTTAGTACGCGTAAAGAGAAAGAAAGAATGTGTAAACTCACAGTCTAATGTCGTAAAATGACTGACAGGGGTACAGTGTTGCCAATTGGAAACATATACTTTGGATATTTTATTGTAAATTTTAAGAAACATTAGTTCTGTATGAGTTTTATATGAAGTAATAGTTTAATTTTAATAGATTTACATATACTATATTATTAAACATAATTATAGTATACACAATAAAGTTTTTTACATTTTTAATTTAAGTATAATGATTTGAATTCATGATAAGGTGGAAACTACTCAATATCGCTACTAGGTAGCCTGAAAGTCGACTAGCGACATCTACATTTTACACCACAAAGCTGTATCGCGTTTCTGTTAGTAAATAAACAAACAAAAAGATGGCACCTTCATAAACATTGGTCTGAAATTACTTCTTGAGGTAAAAGTTCTTTGGACCAAACAATAAAAAAAGGTCGCCTCTACTAATATCTCAACTCTGCCAATCAATTTTCCCAACTATTCTACCAATTTCACAACTCTGACACTCCATTTTCCCAACTATTTTCCAGCTCGACAGTGGATTTTTACAACTCGAGCGTGGTTGGAGGGGTGGCACCCCCCTAAATTTTTTATCATTATTCCCAGGGTATTTAAAAACAAAATATAACACAAAATAAATAAGTTCAACTTTTTACACCATAGTGCGATGTTACCCACACCGGCCTGGAAACAATTTTTGGTCAACTTTCATATAACCCAAGTTTTTTTTCATAATTTAATTATTTAGACTTTGGCGTATTTTTAGGAACAAATTTAAAAAAATCCATCGATTCGTTTTTTAGAAAAACGATTTTTCATTTGTTTTAACAAAAAAAAAATCAGATTTTACGACAAAACAAAAAAATGTTATGAACGTTTGTGTTAAATGGCTTATTAGGGGAGCTATAACACGTGTAAGGGGCATTTTTAGAATATTATTCACTTCATAACTCTGGAAAGATTTAACTTATTGATTTGAAATTTTTACTGTAGTATGCAACCAATAAACATTATCATTTTAGGACATAAAAAAATTAAATGTTTAACAAGGGGCGGACAGTTTTACATATAAATTATGAGGCACCCATTATCTACGCCCCTGGTCAAAAACTTAATTTTAATAAAACGTTAAATGCTTACATTTATTGGCTATAGTTCAGTAAAAATTTTCATGTTAATAAGTTAAACCGTTTCTGAGATATGAAATATTCTAAAAATGCCATTTAAACGTACGCTAGGTCCCTTAAAAAGCAATTTAGCTCAAACGTCTATAAAAACTTTTTTCTCACTTTTTGCGTAAAATCTGAATATCTAAAATAATTTTTAAATATGTCATATTTTTTTTGTTAAAACAAATGAAAATCGTTTTTCTCAAAAACGCATCGATATATTTTTTTAAATTTATCTTAAAAAGATGCCAAAGCTCTAAATAATTAAATTATGAAAACAAACTTGGGTTATATGAAAGTTGAGCTAAAAATTGTTTCCATATCGGTGTGTATCCTTTGTGAAAAAAAAAATACTTTATAAACCTTCCTATTTCTTACGCATTTCTTTTATTTTTCGTACTAAATACAAGTCAAGTGATAAAAGATCATAGTCTTTTTCCCATTCATTAGGAGCCTTCTCTTTGTGTGCAAATATTTGGCTAAAATATATAATTTTATAAGAAGTTTAAATAGAAAACAATCCGTGAAGATATATAATGCTACACATTCCATTATATATTATTCACAGTAAATGGTATATTGTATTTCCCAAATATATAATTTTCAAAGGAAATAACAAAAAAATAGTATATTGTTTTACTAAGAGGAAAAGTGAAGCTTTTTTTTACTAGTCTGTAGAATTTACGGACGACGCGAAGCGGAGTCCGAAAACTACAGACGAGTAAAAAAAAGCACTTTTCCTCTGAGTGAAACATACTATTTTTTCTTCAAGCGTCCTAAATATAATATATATATATATATATATATATATATATATATATATTTATATATAATATATTTTTTATATTAGTTTTTGCATTTGATTTATTTAGTAATTAGGTATGTTTTTCATTAAAGTTTTTTTTATTGAAATCGTTTTAACATTATTTAAAAATATAATTTAACAAACTTATCTATGAACAGACTTATTGATTTTTATTAATTGTAATATTAAAAGTACAATTTTGCAATTGGCAACTTTTTATTGTAAATCCATCTTCAGAGGTATTAGATTTGCTTGAATTGGTACTAGTTGTTTGGACTACTGTATTTAGTTTTTTAACAGAATGGAGTTCCAAATCTTCAATAACAATTTTTTTTTTTTGAATATTACCATCAATCAAAACATTTTCTTTATTAGTATCAGCAGGGTCTTCCATATTAACAAAATTAACCGCATCAACTATATTTGAATTTGTAACAGTACAAGTTGGTTTTGGATTTAAAATCCTTTCGGCTGTTTGCTTTTTATTTGCCAATGACTCATCTATATAACCTTCAGCCACTGTGCTGGATTTCCAGCCTCCATGTCTTTTCAATGATGCCAAATCACCACCTGCATCTACTAACCATGTAGCACTTGATCTACGTAGACAATGTCCAGTATAATTTTTAGGATTTTGCAATTTTAAGAATGTTGCTACGTCTTTAGGTATAGAAGAAATTTTATGAATACCCATAACCACTTTGTGGCAAGTTCCCTCTTTATATCTTATAAAAAATCTTGCAGTGGACATATCTGCAGGTCGAAGAGCTGCATAGGATCTGTAAAGGTTTAGGTATTTTTCTCCTAATATGGTGAAGGAACGGGATGTTTTGTTTTTTGATTCCCTAATTTTGACGAGTAACAATTTTCCCAAATCTTCAATATCATTTATTGTTAGCTGGACAAGTTCGTCACATCTTAATGCTCCCGACATTCCAAATAGCAAAACAATCTAAAAAAAATAACTTAATTAGGAACAAGTTGAAGAATATTTATTTCTGGTTTTTACCTTTGCAGCTAGGTAAATACTGTTTGGTGCTTTATCCATAAAAAAGTCAAACTGTTCCTTAGTTAAAGTTTCCGATTTTTTTGGTTTATAACCTTCGCTTTTACGTTTTAGGAAGGCTGTTAGTTTTGTAAATTTTCCAATATTTACATTCTTTTTAATGTCCAGTTCAGTTTTTAGCATGGAATATTGCGACCACAAAGTGGAACTTTTTAAATCTTTGGACAGTCCGGAAAAATAGGCCAATAAAACATTTTCGGAATAAACTTTAGTCTTCTGTTCCCTAGCCCATTTTAAAAATTTTTCGTATGCTAAATCATAAACTTTTCGAGATTTTGATGGTATTAATTTGTCCAGTGTAGCATTTGCTATTTCGGAGAGATTTGGAGGTGTACAATCCATATACTCTTCTTCTTCGATCATTTTTAATCAATTTCACACAATTTCACAAGGTTTTTGCACAAAATTTCGCACTGTTTACAAAATAAACTACCAAAACAAACAATGGCTGCCATCAACATCAAATAGTGCTGCGGCCAGGTGGCGGCTTCGCTAACTAACTTTTTTTTACAGAGTACAACAATGAGCCCATTTTTTAACTGTAAAAAAATAGATCACTTCTATCTAGTGTGTTTAGTTATAAAATATTAACATTTTAGTACGCTTGAAGAAAAATACATTTTTTTCAAAAAAATTACATTTTTTTAAAGATCTTTTTTGAAAAACGAAAAATTATTTAGAAAAAAAAAAATTGAAAAAAACATTTTTTTTAATTTTTTAATTTTTTTATTGCATTTTCTTTTTGCGAAAAACAAAAAAAAATGTTTCTAAAAAAAACTTTTTTTTTATTATTTATTTATTTATTTTTTTTTTTTTCGTAGCGTTGATCCTTTTAATAAAAGTAATTTTCCTGAAAAAAATACGTTAATCGGAAATTTCTTTCAACATTTTTCGTTTCTTTTTTAAGTTTAACCCCCCATAACTTTTTTGTTTTTGGGCGATTACTTTCAAAAACATAGAACTTAATTTTTCCTGAAAATTTCAATACGATCGGATTATTCGTTCTTGAGTTATCGCGTCTACAAAAATCGTGACATCAGACGGATGGACGGACGGACGGGCAGACGAACATTTGAAAAAATAATGATTATTTTTTCATGAAACAAATTTATATCCAAGAATTCTTTGTCTATGAAGATTTTTGAAAATTCGAAACTAACATATATTATTCTAGCGCTGGCGCTGTGAATAATATAACAAGTATTAATTAAGGGTCGTTCCGAATAAATATGTATACAGTGCGGTACAAATGCCATTCCGTCTTGGTTTTTAAACGAGTTTAGATATCGACTAAAATTTGAAACACTTAAATAAACAACTTAAACTATCATTATATGATAGTTTAAAACTCTGGCATATGCTTTTTTGGAAATTTTTACTTTTATCATTTATATTAGTATAATTTACGTTTTTGGATAATAAAATTAATCATTTGGTTCGGACTTTTTGGTTTGTAGGACAAACTAACAAATTTAGGAAGGGGTGGCAATAATAGGAACATGACAATAATTGGCTCACCCACCTTAATATACATTTTTTAATAACAATATGGAAACAGAAATATGCTTACGGTAATAATATATCTCGTATATTCTGCCACGTAATTCTAAGCGCCATTATAAAGCACAGTATTATAGAAACGTCTGACGTGCATCCGGAATAAGGACATGCATCCCTACCCCATCCATATCCTGGATTTTTTATGTGGTTTGGGTCCATAGGGTACGTATATCTTCTTCCCTAAAAATATGTATATTCGTTAATTGGGTGGATATACAGTGCAGGGCACAGCCAGCAAGGGCCTGTAAACAGGAAGTTTGCCAGGCCCCCAAAAACAGACTAAGGCATAAGTTTTAAATTAAAATAAATTGGGTCATTTCGGCATTGCACTTTCCTTATTAAGAACATATTGTACTTTAGTTAAATAATAATATATTGCAATGGTCAGTTTTTTTCAAGCAAGATAGTAAATTAAAAATCGCACAGTAAATATTTTTACAGGTTTGAATAGTATATGTTTGTGTACAGAATATAGAATAAAGTAACTGTTATGTTTTATAAAATAAACTACGCAGTATATTCGCACATCCAATATTCGAATCTGTTTCGAAAATATTCACTGTGCGATTTTTAATTTACTATCTTGCTTGAAAAAATAGACCATAGTAAATTGAATATACAGGGTAATCAATAACTGGCAAGCTAATATTTAACATCCGAAAATACAAAAAAAAAAGTTCATTTAAAGATTGGTCCGGAAATAACCCCTAAGGAAGCAATTATTCGATTTTGTTTGGACTTTAAATGCATGGACATGGTTTAGTTTTCCATCTATATAAAGCGAAAAATACACATCAAGGACATGTTGATAACTCTATTTCACAAAAAATGGACATGGTGTCCTTTACCTCCGGGGTTTAGAGTTAAAAATCCTATTTTTAGTAAAATTTTATGGGCCACAACTCCCTTAGGGCTTATTTCAGAACCAACTATAGATTTTTTTTTTCATATTTTTGGTTGTAGAATCTCCTCTTAAATTTTGGCATGCCAGTTGCTAATCACCGTGTATTGCTAGTAAATTTTCTAATACACAGCTTTTGCTGCCGGGCTGGGCAGGGGCCCGTATTAACTTTATGAAACCGTATTAACTTTATGAAACCGGGATTTTTTCTATACAAAGCGTTTTACTATGCTGATAAACCCCTTTGAGTAATATTTTATTTTTATACAGAGGAAACAGTTTAGTTTAAATGGACCCGTCAAATTACTAAAGGAGGGTATCGCATTTTGGGCTAAATCGCCTGCAACGATAAGACTTTACATGCTTATAGATATATAAAAAATAAATACTTGCCAAAATTTCAGCCCTTTTTACATCCCGGAACATACTTTAATTAATTATTTTAATTAAGAATTTTGACATATGCCAATGTACGATTTGGCAACATTGCACGAAACTTCAAGTGTCAAATGTCATCTCGTCAAAATAAAAATAACTTTGCACATTAACTACTACAGTGGGGCCAAAAGAAAGAGCCTGTGTTGTATTCACTGCTCTTGACTATAATATTAAAATATTTTGTTTTATTAGTTTTTACGGATTTAATATACTATAATTGAATGTGTAATTAGACTTATGTGACTAGTTCCTTAGGTTTCAGTACGATTATGGAGTTATTTTTGAGGTATTTATACTATAATCATTGTAAGCCAACCAGCAGTTTCAACGATAAACCAAAGCATGTAGTTCCATAGGTCAGTGTTACCCAAGACAAGTAATTTAATGTGGCATTCAACATGTTAAATTAGTTTATTTCCAGGATATGATTTAACTAGATTATGAAAAAGTTACACATATATACTTTTAACTTTTAATATTAATTAAATATATTTATTTAAAAATAAATATATTTAATTAATATTGTACAGTGTTTTTATTATACATTCTACCTAAATGCATTTATGTTGGTATTTAGATAAACAAAAAATATTGCTTCTTTCAATATGATAGTCACATTTAGCGCAAGAATAATGCGATGTTGTCGAGTTTTCGATAACAAATAATTCCAGGGTTTTTAATTTTTGTTTCATTTTGTTCTTTATTAACAAATAACACAGTTTTTTATCATTTCTTTTCATCATTTTGCAATTTTTCAAACAAAAACATATTTTTCTTATTTAGCCCAAAAGTCCTATTTAAAACGATACCCTTCTTTAAATTAGTTAAATTGGTTGAAGGAAAATTAAAATATTCTAAAAATAAAGTTGATTTTACAAGACTTGTAATACATAAAATATGTATCTACAGCATACATACCTTAAAAAAAGCTATATACAATAAAGAAGAATTATTTGCAAAAAATGCTAAGGTGAAGTATTTATAAATATAAGATCTTTCAAATGTATCGAAAGTTTCAGGGCACTCCAAAACTGTTAGGTAGTATGCCACGTATTCAAATCCCTAAAAATAATAATAAACATAAATAATACAAAACAAAATTTCGAATGGTGTGGAATAGTTTATATATTATTTAACTAGCGTATAATAATTGCTATTAATCAATGAGGGTGAATTTTGCGACACAATCCGTTAGGTGAGTGGCGTAATCACTTAATAGTATATTAAAGTAGTAGTTTTGGCGCACAAGTACAAGTTTATAAAACGAGTCGCTTGCGATTATGAGCTTATATATAAGAGTCGCAAAATATAAAATAGTTATTTATGGTACTAGTGGGTAAAGTAAGATATTGCCCATGAGAAGCGAGGCGTGAGCCAAGCAGGTTAATTTTCGAGAGGGCATTATCGGTTTACCCATGAGTGCCATACAAGGTTTTATCCAATAAATAGCTTAGGAATTCATATTTTTATTAAAAGTTTTAATGACATTTACAAGAAAATAATTTGACAAGTGACAGTTGAGTGGGTAAAATAAATAATTATCCACTCAATAAAGTAAAAGCCACGCGGGGGTTATTATTGAGTTTATCTATTTAAAATAAAGCTGGTAATTGTCTTATTATCTGTATGTATAGGATAAAAGCTATTATACGCTAGTAGAATACTATACTTTATCCAAGGCCGTTTTAAAGTTTAAAAGGTTTATTTTTACAGACCCGTGGGTCATAGGCCTACAAGTACAAACCTCCTCAAAAATAATAATAAGAAATGCAGAACTAACTCCGACAATAATTGGTGAACTCCAAAGGTGTAACTGTTCTTTTGTACTTATCGGGTTTGGAGTATTTTGTCCAAAATGATAAGCTTCCATGAGTATAAGTATCATTATAAGTACTGTGACAACGATCTTAAAAAAAATATACAGGGTTATTCAGAAATAAGAAATTTAATAGGTGATTCTACGTTAAAAAATATGACAAAAAGTTCCTATAAAGGTTGGTCCTAAGGGAGCTACGGCTCTTTAAAATTGCAATAAAAATAATGTTTTTAATTAATAACTTTTGTACCATTTAAGCTAGTGCTACGAGCTTTTGCATGTATACTAGTATTAATAAGGGCAATACGTTTATGTTAATAACAAAATATGCGAGGCTTAACACATTTTTGCCACAAAACTTTTTTGTGTATATTTTTTTTGGTAAAAAATATAGATTCCTCTGGTAAAAATACATAAAAAATGTCATATAGTGTAACACTGTAGGAGCAACCGTTTTCAAAAAAAAAAAGAAATTAAGAGGAAGTAACATTTTGTGCCACTAAAAATTTTACTTTTTAAAAGCCTATAATTCCTTTAATTTAAGGTGTTTTAGTGAAGAATACTTTTTTACTTAGTTTTAAATGAAGAATCGCCCTGCAGCATTAAAATATTGGTGCTTTTTTTGTTCCCCATTAAATATGGCCATCTTCGAAGGGCACCAGACCAACCTTTATAGGAACTTTTTTTCATATTTTTTAACTTGGAATCACCTCTTAAATTTCTCGATTTATTTCTGAATAACATAAAGTGACATGTTCATTGGCAAATCAATAGACATGTCGTTATTTTGCATCAATACATTTTAAGATAAGCCCCTTTGTAAGGAAGGCGACGATATGCATACCGTATTTTTTTTCTAATTGGGAAAATAAATTTATATGGTACCGCTAGTAACCAAAGGGTTAAAAACAGAATCTCACTTTTGACCAACATTGTAGTTAGCCCTTTTGCGGATAAAGCCATGGATATCTCAAGGAGAACTCAAGTTAACAAAAAAAAAACTTACCAAAATCAAAACAACTAAAACTGATGCAAGATATCTACCAAAAGTTCCTAAGTATCTTCCGATTTTACTCATATTACTAATTTTAGACAAACGTTGTTTATATTCAGGCCTTAAAAATAGTATATTATTTACCAAGTGAGAGAAGTTTAACATTTTTGACCTGCGTCAAATTGCGGGATGAGCGCGCTAGCGCGAAGCCCGCAAGACGCGGTCTAAAATGTTAAATCTTCACTCACGTGGAAAATATAGTATTTTTTTCACTACCAGTACAATTAATTAGCTATTTATTTATTTTTTTACTAAAATTTAATGAAAAAGCTTATAAATTTAAAATATCACGCTGGCCGTTAAAGGCCATTAAAAAAACAAATGAATAACTTGACATTTCTGGCAGAAATTTTCTGGCGATCTGCTAAAATTATTAAGTTAGAAAGTGTTTTCGTGTTAAGTGTAATAAAATATATAAAAATGAAAAGTGAAATGCAAAGTGATGATTCTGGTACTCCCCCAGAAATAAGGGGACAGGCGAAAACTGTGAGGGAGAATCTATTGTCTCAAAAATCAATATATGGGGGTTGCACCTCTAGTAATCTATGATCCTTACGATAATATATGGGTTGTATAATCTATGGTTGAATATGATGGGCCAATGATTTTCACTTTTCGAAGTGTTTTTTGTAAAACATGTTTTATAGGTACTAATTTAGTTAATATTTTTTAATTTATCATGCAATAAATAAATTTGGTGCCTAAAGACACTTGTAAATAGCAATGTGATTTAATAATTAAGTGAAACGTCAGATGCCAAAACAGCTGAATAAAAATTCATTATTAACCATGGTGCAATTTTATTATTTTTAGAACCTCTGACGTCATAGGTAAAGAAATAATATTTCTACCAATGAAAAGAACAGTAATAAAGATGTGGTTTTAGGCTGGTAGTGAAAAATATATATTAAACAATTTAAAAATTTCGAACTACATCCTCAAATTATTAAAAAAAAATTATAGCATAATTTACACTAATAATTTGTTACCGTATTAAATACTGAACATATTTCATACAGGGTGTTTGCAGACTTTTGGCGAAAAATAAAGGGGATGATCCGGACATAGGTCCGAAAAAGAACCATAAGAGAGTTACGATCCTTTAAAACTGTACTAAAAATAAGGTTTTTAATTAATAACTCTGGTACCCTTTGAGCTAGAGCGACGAGGTTTCGCATGTATACTAGTGTTAATAAGGGCAATTATTTTAAGTCAATTTATTTTTTTCGTACTATCCAGAGGCGTTTCTAAATGGACAAAATGTGTGAGGCTTAACACATTTTTGCCCCAAACTTTTTTATGTGTATTTTTTTAATTTTTTGTTAAAAATATGGATTCCTTGAGTTAAAATACATAAAAAATGTTATGCAGAGCGTGTCAAAAGTCCACCCCCACCTTAACTTTTGAATTTTAAAACCCTTAAATAATAAAACCACTATAATTTTTTGGTATATATTTGATATGCTTAGGTGGTATATTTTTTAAACAGAAAGGGGGGTCGTGTGAAACTTCATTTTAAAGCTGTGAAATTCCCTATTCGACCATATACTTTTTATTTTTTTAACATTTTTTAATTTTTTTGCTAAAAAATACGATTTTAAAAAAATCAAACAAAAAATTACATAATTTTAAAAAAATGTTTTGTAAATATATTTAATAAAAGAGCTGAGAAAAAAATTCTTGAAAATTTGCTTGTTTTAGGCGTATAGTGTAACCCTGTGGTAGCAACCGTTTAAAAAAAAAGGCAATTAATAGGAAGTAACTTCCTTAATATTAAATTTAGGTGCGAGTTTAGGTGTTTCGGTGATGAATACTTTTTTGCCTAGTTTTAAATGAAGAATCGCCCTGCAGCATTAAAATTATATTGGTGCTTTTTTTGTTCCCCGTTCAATGTGACTATCTTCGATGGGCCGTAGCTCTCATATGTCTTATTTACAGACATATGTCCTTTGTTGGCTTTTCATGTTTTGTGATGTAGAATCATGCCCTGTATTTTCTACCAAAAGACTACAAAAACCATGTATATGAATCCCATGCAACTTTAATTTTAAAAACAAGTTTTTAAAATAACTCGTGGATAGCAGGAAAACAGTTTTATGCGTTTTATTGCAGCTACTAAGAGATTGTATGTATTTTTTACCGTTTATCATTTATTTTTAAAGTTATAGTTCTATAAAATGTTTTTTTTTTAGCAAAAATCCAAAAAGAAAATTGTTTGAAAGTACACTACAAAAAAAATGTGTAAATTTACAGAGGTGATATGTTAAAATACATTCAAATAAAGCCATTTCCAAATTGCTTAGCTCCGAATCTGGTTCCTTTGGGTGCTAGAAGCTCCGAAAGATGTGACAATGAGCTACGAAAAAATCTATTTTTAACTCGTCTAGTCATATACATTACATATGTAATGTAATAAATATTTATTACATTCAGATTAAGCTATTTTCGTAGCTTTACACAATAATTCTGGAGCCAAGAGGTAAGAACAGTCTTTAAAAAGTGCATTTGACATATTTGATACTCAATTTTTTTAAGAAATGAGAATTTATGAAATGAAATTTTGATTAAATGGAAATTGTTTCGACTTCGAGGTAAGAACAGTCTTTAAAAAGTGCATTTGACATATTTGATCCTCAATTTTTTTAAGAAATAAGAATTTATGAAATGAAATTTTGATTAAATGGAAATTTTTTCGACTTTGAGGTTAGAACAGTCTTTAAAGAGTAAATTTAACATATTTGATACTCAATTTTTTAAAGAAATGAGAATTTATGAAATGAAATTTTGATTAAATGGAAATTTTTTCGACTTTGAGGTTAGAACAGTCTTTAAAGAGTAAATTTAACATATTTGAAACTTAATTTTTTAAAGAAATGAGAATTTATGAAATGAAATTTTGATTAAATGGAAATTGTTTCGACTTTATAGTATTGACATACGTCAAATGAATATTTTAAAGTGTGTTTTTACCACTTGGCCTGCTGAATAATTGTGTAAAACTGTGAAAATAGACTAATCTAAATGTAATAAATGTGACTCGGTAGGTTAAAATAGTTATTTTTCGGATACCTCACCTCTTTGGAGCTTCTAGCACCGAAAGGAACCTGATCTAGGACCTGGCGATTGACAAATAGCTTCATTTAAATGTACTTTAAAATATATGGGACGTTTCATGTCAACCGGATCACCTGCATACCCAAAATTTGGGCTGATGGATTTTTATGATCGAGTTAATCGTCTGGACAAGAGCTTTCAAAAAAAAATGTTGGCGTATTGAAAAAGTCCAAACCAGAGAAAAGTCGAGAGTTCCAATCAAAAAGCTTGTAAAAAAAAATTGGTGTTTCGATTGGTTTTGGGCTCAAATTGTTGGTATTTGACGTCCCCAAAAAGTTTCTAAGGTGGGTTGGAGAAATGCAACATGGCGGATCCAAGATGGCGGCTAAAACCTCGAAATCGTCGAAATTAAAAAAAAATCATCCGATTAATACGAAATTTTGGTTTGTGGGGGTTTTCGGGGTAGCTATACTACTGTATAATAATTATAAGATTCTGTTTTTATAATTGTTATAAAAACAGAGATATGAAAAGACTACAGACAGACTGGCAGACATCTGGCTTCCTACCTTATTATCACTCTTATTGCCATAGTATTTAAATTCCATATTAACTGGTATTGTTTTTGAGTTCTTTCCCAAAACTTCGTAAAAAATGTAGCTGAAAATAAATAGTATTTTGTACAAAAATTATAAATTTTATTTATTTTCAATATACATGCATTTCCTAAAAATTTGCCTAGTGTAAAGCGGCTTTTAAAAATATTTTTTATTTGACTTTATCTAAAACTTTTTGTATGATAAACCTGTACGAAAATTTAAATTTTTCAGAGGCATCAAAAGCTATTCATTAAATAAACTTTTGAAAAATGATTTTCAGACATTTTTCGTAATTATTTTATAGACCATGGATGTAAATTTAATTTAAACTAGAAATAACTGTTGTAGTTGCTTTTTTAATTTATAATTTAAATATGAGCCTCCAAAAATGACAAATTTTAGTTTTTATAAAATTTTGGAACGGTTTTCCTTAAAAATGGAAATAGATAGAGATTTGATCTAAACAAAATCGAAATCAGCAACAAAAACACTATTAAAATTGTGCAAAAGAATTTGCAGTTTGTAACTGTGGTTTAGCATGTAGTCTGCGGAAGAACTTTTACCACAATTTAAGAACTGGCGCTCATTAGGATTTTGTTCTCAGAGGTTTTAAATAGTACAGGCATTTTGCTCACATGATTTATCATCACCTAAGTTTGCTATTTTTTTTAAACCTATTTCCATTTGGGGGGACGTGTGAGGGGTGCATATAAAAAATTAGAAAAAAAAAGTGTTTTTTTGCAATGCCCTACTAAACACGGTACTCTTGAATGATCAATAGGTTGAACTAACGTGGCAAAAAAATCTGACCATGGAACATGGTAGTAAAAGGTTCACTTGTTATAGAATCACCGACAGCCAAATCCCAAAAACTTGTTTTTGGAAAATAATGTTAAATAACCATCTGCAGAGTTCATGGTCAATACAAACTTAAAGTGTACATTATGTTGCATGATTTTGGTAGTAATTCTCGTGCTGATTCCGAATATGTTTTAAGTTACTCTCTATCTTTTTCCGTTTTTGAGAGAAAAGCGTATAAAAATCACAAAAATTATTTTTTCGCATGTTTTAATGTAGCCTAGACATTTTGCTATAAGACAATAAAATAACTTTCTTAGCCTAAATTATTGTCCGATTCTCGTTCTGTATTATTATAAAGGAACATCTCATCTAACATTTTTGTGAAAATTTTTAAAATTTTATTATAAACGTGTTTAAATTAAAAAATTAATTATTTTGTTACATAGTGTTCATAATATATCTTTCACTTTCACGTCAGATGTGTACATAGACGTTCCTAAAGTTATTTTCTATACTTTGCCCAGACAAAAACATTTATTATTATAGACTTCACAGTGTGAAGTATTGAACGATGGTTTTTAAATTAAATTAAAAACTCATCAACAATTTTCCTCAGATCAAAAGTTTTTTACAATATACACGTTTTTTTTATCAAATTCTGAACTACCTTCTTTCATTTTCTGTATAAAAAATAAATAAAAATTAAAGTAATTAGATTTATATGCTTATGAATTTAAAAACGGCTGCTTGTTTTTTTTCTAATACATGATAATTAAAGCTTAAGCATATAGCATATTATGTCTAAACAAAATAAAATAAATAAATAAATAAATTTTTTAGTTATCCTAAAATGGACTTCTTTACATTTTTTAAATGAAATTTTCACGCCGCAGCACAAACTTTTTTTCTATT